>JBAMCR010000393.1:0-25070 GCA_037075045.1 Mulgravea parasiatica | reverse complement strand
TACAAGTGACAACCAAATGTCAAATTCAATCATTCATTCTTGGCCTACTACAATCATTTTTATTAATCTGTATTTTAATTCTAAAAATGCACGAAACTTATTCGAATTTTCAAAAATTGACAAAACCATACTCTGTGGCTACGCAACATGGAAAACACATAGATTCAATACTGCAATTAATATTATTCACATGTTAACATACATATGTACATTTCGTATACCTATTATTGCTCTCTATTATGTTACTTCTTGCAACTTACTTCTTGTTTTACATTCGTGGCAAGCGGCTATTCCATCTTCATTGGCAATTCGTATCGCTTTGGAGTCGGAGAATTCGTTTATATCGCTACTATTGTTATATAATATTATCAATATGAAAAGTATAAACGAGTTGAATTTGATCGATATTTCTTATTTATAAGTGTAATAATATTTTTAATAAAACTTGGAACTCCATTATTTCGTCCCACATTAATTGGTGAAGCCGTATTACATTTAACAATTAGTTTTTTTTTTTTTTTTGGGAAAGTCATGCATGTTATTAAATCAATAACGGTACTTTTCGATCTTAAAAATCGTTGCGTATGCAGCGCCAATAAGAAACTTGAGAAGCTCAAGAAAATTGTCTTGGGTTGAAAATTTAAAAAGTAGCTATAAAAGTAACTGTTAAATTAAACTCGTCACCGTCATTTCACAATTTGATGGCAGCCGCATGACTGAATAATTTCGTTGTTAGACGAGATAGTTTAAGTGCGCGGGAAATTAAGGGACAGCTGTTCGCCGTTAACGGGGATTCATGTGTATTGTTTCGATTAATCGAGCAGTCGATAACAAACAGCAGCCGATTGCTGCCGCATGCACTCTCGAAGCTGATTGCTTTACCACAGCAGATAGCGTGTAAGTAGAAGCTGCTTGCTACGAAACTAATGCGCATAGGATATGTTAAAACTTACATACAAACAAATGTCAGCACAGGAATTTGTTTAAATTTATGTATGTTAATGGAAATATCTAATATAAAATGCGAAAGAGTTTAAAAAGTAAAAGAAATAAATAATATTTTCGTAATTTTGGTACTGAAAACAAAGCAAAGACGGGCGGGCGGGGACAAAAACAAACACACAAATAAATAAATTAATATTTAATAAAATAATCAATAATATGTGCTGCAATATGATATTATTGATAACAATAATAATAATATAAATAAGTTTTTATGTATGTATATAATACATATACATGTGCATATATTTAGGGGGTGTGTTCTTTCATACACATACATATACACATACATACACACATATAGTACATACGACAAGGCCAAACAAATAAACGTAAAATATGCAAAAGAATCAAGCTCAAGGTTACAGCAATTGTTTTCATCCTAGACGAATTGCCGATACGGTACAACATTTCAAATCTTTTTTTTTTATTGCTTACATACATACACTTAATTGTGTATAATCGTATTTAATTATATAATGGTATGATTTATTAATTTTTGCTTTCAACAGATGATAATATTTTAAAACAACGAAAAAGCCATAAAATAAATAAATATGTTAGAAAAATTTAAAAAATATAAATACAAACTGAAGGTATGTAAACTTGAAAAAAATATATACTTACAAGTATATGTGCATATGTCGGGAAACGATATGTGTTATATGTGAATATGCCGCAACAATTTGTGCGTAGAGCAAAGAGGCCAAAACAGGACAATGTCTTTCAAAATAAACGCAGGCGCAAACGTGTTCACGTTGCGTATGAGCAATATATGTGTGTACATATTTACGTGTGTGTGTTTGTGTTTGTGTGTGTGTGTGTGTGTGTATGTGGCACGTAGTACTCACATTTGTACAATACTCGCCTCATGCGACTAGTACAACTCGGCGAGTACATAACGTTTGGAGCTCGTTCATTGGGTCGCTGGGTCGCAAGAGCAAAGCGTAACGCACATTAGGTCAAATGCAGTTTAAATTAAACAAAAAAAAAAATTTAAATATACGAACAAACTAACGGTTGAGCATAGAAAAGTGCTGTACTTACATTTTACCAAATACAACACAATGATATTATTTTAACAAATAAACCGAGTACCTACAAAACTAAAAAAATCGTATATATATATAAATATATATATATATGTGTATTTATATATTTATGCTAGAAAAATTTCTCACTTTTTACCAATGTGCATCATGGCTAAGCTGCTGTTTAAGGATATATGCACGTGTGTGTGTGTGTGTGTGTGTACATATGTGTGTCTGAGTGTGTGCCTGTGAGTGTGTGTGTGTGTGTGTGTGGGGCCATGGCCATCTGGCAAAACGAGCCGAAATCGAAACCGATATCCGAAAAGTTGTAAGCAGATTCACGGCGCCCGGCTGCCTGTCATTGTAATCTGACCAGCAAGCGTTACGGTACGCGTTTTGGGCCGCAACAATGTTATTTTGTTGTTGTTATTTGTTGTTTTTTGTTGTTTTTTACTTTGTTTTTGTTTGTTTATAATATTTGTAATATTTGTGTTATTGTTGTTTGTATCATTTTTACTTGTATTCTTATGATTATTATTGCTTTAGCAATACAATTCGCTGTTTCTCTATGCCGCCGCCTAAAAGTATGCAATCAAATATTTACAAGTGCGCGCCCGCTGTGAACTTAAGCTCGGAACTCGTACTCCTCCGCCGCATGTGCCCTTGACTTGGATCCGAATCGTGTTCCTGGGGAATTCTGGTGTCGCGCCTTTGCGGAGCAACATTTGGACGCGCAATGTCCGCATATGAGAGTCCACCAGCTACTGACCGGCCGGCGGCGGAATGTGAATATTGTTGTTGTTGTTGTTGTTGTTGTTGTTTTTGCAACTATTTTACTATACAAATAAATTATATTACTATCTCATGATAATTGTTCATCTTATACATCTACGTATTGCGTGGAGAATTCTACAATGCGTCAAGACAGCTAAAGATCCAAGAGATCCAACTGCAATCGAAGCAGGTGAATTTGTGTCTTCAATTGTTTTGCACAATTGATAAATTAATTTTATATTTTTATTAACGAATAAACAGAACAATGAACAATTCTAATTGTGACTTCTTTTAGCTTCAATTTAAAATTAATTCAAAAGATCAATTTTCAGTTTTCTTTTACAATTTTTTTTTTTTAATATTAAAGTTTACACATTTTTTATTTAAAAATATATTATTTAATTAAATGTACAACAGATTGTTAATGCATGGGGAAATTTATTTACACTTATTAATAATAATAATGTTTTTATCATAAATATAAATTTAAACTTTTAAAATATTATTTATTTTTTTATGTTAAAAATAAAAATCAAATTTTAAATAATTTTTTTATTTCAAAATATATTTATTTAAGAAATTACAAAAATTTTTACTGTAATTTGTGTTTGTTATTTTTAATAATTTTTTTTATATTTGAAGTGAAATTAAGTGAAAATTTTTCGAACTTATAATAGGAGTAGCATATGGAATTAATACAAAATTTATAGACATCGTATTAGTATGTATACCTACATACATGCATACATATGTATGCGTTTGTATGTGGTTGTGGTTGTGGGTGGTATTGTACCAAAGTAATTCTTTGAATTAATAATAATGCTGGTTCAATTTCGACGTAACCTTCGTAATTATAAAAATTATCGGTAAAATATCTTTAACACATTTATACTTATGAAAAATGTTTTCTTTTGAGTTGAACATAAAGCACATGGCTCACGAATACAGATGCACATGTACGATAATATTCACATACATATGCACATATTGTACATACACATACACATACGTGTAGCATATATTTAATTTACTAATTAATTAACATATGAAATTGAAATGGATAATTTATAATTAAATTGTATTTAAAATTAACGATAAATTGATAAATTGCAATTTTTAATAATAAATAAATTAAAAACATTTTCATGATTTTAGGCAGTTTTATTTTTTGTAAATCCTGTTTAACTTATTTATCGTATTTAACCAATATATTTTGTATTAAATTAAATCGATTTTTGATTTACTAATTATTAAAATAATTAACGAGATGGCGGGAGGCTTACTCATTGCAATATCAGATTGATTGTATATAAATACATACATGCATATGTATGTATGTGCTTATATGTATATACACATATGTATATACATAAGTGTATATGCATAGGACGGACTTTTGCGGCTATATTGTGCTAAATAAATTATTATACGGGATCGTGCTATAAAACCCTCATGCCAACATATTCAACGACAAAAAGAAAATAAAAAAAAATATAATTAAAAATATATGAATTATATAGAAATTTATGCATGCATGTACATAATACATTAATGTATTTATTTATAAAGCTATGAACAATTTTATAACGGTCGCACACACACACACACACTCATTCCGCCGATAAAACATGAATCTGAGACTTTGGTAGTGTGGCTAGGGCCCAAGGAAATGATGACGTTTGTTTTAAGCGCTGATAAGTAAGAAGAATTAATATCATAAATCAAAAAAATGAATAATTAAAAATTAAAAAATAAAAAATAAATCAAAATATTTACTATAAATTATACATTTTATTGTAAATTTGTATGCATACAACATTTTCACAAGTATATTATTTGTTTGTAAGCCATCTTTTTGTAAATCTTAACTGATAAAAAAAAATAAAAATAAAAAATATAAATGTATGTATGTACAATAAAATAAAATTGTTGCAAGAAGTCGAAATCAGAATCAAAACCGAATAACACAAAATTCAAATAAATGTGCGTTTATTTGTATAAAATGTATGCATGTAGGATATACATACATTAGTATTTACAATATATATAATATACATGTACATACATGTGCGTACATACTGTATGTGGTTATTCGCAACCTTATTGTGTGGGTGACTCCTAAGCGATAAGCAAACTGGATAGCGATTTACACATACATTATGTATTTATAATTTCTTCAAATACACTTTTTACCAAAGGGTATTATTATTTGGTCAAAGAATATGCAAAAGAATTAAATTATTTATTAACTTTTCACGCTATTATTGAATATGCGCAACTATCATTTATATATAAATCACATACATACATACATATGTATGTATATCCATATCTCTCAATAATGTTAAGTTACACACTTTATCAATATATCCATCAAAAAATAAAATAAAATAAAATTTCAAAAAAATTCTAACATAACAAACTCATGAGTATACAATCTTCGATGCACAAAAACAAAAACAAAAACAAAAAAAAACAACTTTCCCGTATTATGTTTTTAAATTCTTTTCTCTTATTATGTGCGGGCTATGGTCCAGCAACAAGTTGTGATTTTTCGTAGAAATATTTGTGTTGCTTAGCATTTTGGTTTTATCAGGCATTATCCTAATCTAAGTATATACAAACATGTGTGTGCCACACATAGTTATGTTTGTGTTTGTGTGTGTGTGAAGCCACAAGTTGCCGTTTGCCGGCTACGTCTTATAAAGTCGCCGTTTGCCTTTGGCTGGCAGCATTCAACATTGGATTCTCGCCACCGCAGCAGCAGTTAAAATTATTAACAAAAAATAAAAAAGAAAACGACCCAAAAGTTATTAAATTAGCAATTTGCCGTTTTTTTAAAAAAGTTTGTTGGTTTTTTTTAGTATTTTCTGTACTTTTTTTTGCTTGTGAACTAATTTTTTGAACGTGTCGTTATTTTTTATATTATTTGAAAGTGTAAGCGCATTGCATGTGAGTCCCTCATTTGGCGCGCTTAGCTGATTTTCAAAATATGATATTGCTAGCTGCCTTGTGAAGGGCTTACGTGTGATTGTAAAACAACATAACCCAAATGCTGTTCGCTAACAGCTATTATCTTAAAAGTGTTTCGAGATTAAAATATTTTTTCATAGTTATTTTTTGTTTGTTTTTGAAAAATTATAGCAAGAGAAATTAAAAATGGCACGCTAGGAAAAATGTTGTATTTAACAGCCAGGCTATGTTATTTGCAACAATGTTATTGATTTTTCATTTAAACATTGCTCCACACTTAACAGAACTGCTCCACATTTAAATAATTTACTGTCGTTAACAGTAACATCGATAATATCATCTTTGGCATCGATTATTAGTGCAGCTCTGGCTCCTAGAGCTAGAACAAAAAAAAGAAAACAAAAAGAGAATACGACAAAACAAAAAAAATATTAAAACGAGGAACAGTGCGCAAATGTAAAATGCCGCTGTGATAATAAAAAACTGGACGACGCAGCGGCAGCGGCGACCCCATTAAGCAAAAATTCACAAACAACGTTGGCGGCGGCGTCGAGAACGCGACTTCTAACGCGCGTGTGTGTATATTTTTTTGTTGTTGCCAATCTCTGGTGTGTGTGCGTGTGTGTTTACTTACACATGCAGATATATGTCCAATGTGCCACCGTGTGTGTGTAGTGTTATCAATAGAAAAATTCAGGCATACATAATTGTGCACGCTTGTATGTTTGTGTGTATACAACAACAAATAAAAGCAGATGCACATATATTTAACACACAGGTGCGTATCATTATACATATTATATATACGTGTACATAAGCATATATGTACATATAATAAACATGTATGTAAGCGCGACGCAGACGTGAAGATTTTCGAGTTTCTATTGCATTTTTACACTGGGCCTGCTCCGCGCCAGTTGCATACATACAAACATGCACATGTATAATAATATACATGCATACATATATATATTTTTATACATATACATAGGCAAAAAGCTCGCGCGCTCGCGTTTGTGTGCATGTATGTATGTGTGTGTACACGCGCAGGGCAACGCAAAAGTTTCAGAGCAGACAGCCGCAGTAAGCAAAAAGTTTTCACGCAAAATCCAATTGGAGGAAAAAAACATTTTGTAATCGTATAGAAATTTGCATGCGTTGCCTTTTAAGTTTATTTGTATTATTCTGTGTGTTTATTTGAAATCATAAGACGCATTTGTACACAAAATGGCGACGCTGCACTAAATTTGTACATACAAATGTATACGTACATAAATGCATATGTATATATGTACATTAGATAACACATTTTGAGCTTTTTTGGCTTTTCTAACGGTATATACACATAAGTATAGACATAGTGTGTGTTTATATGTACACACATATTTAATGTTTTTTCTTGCCACCATCGGCAGCGGCGCTTTGGCCCCTAATATCGAAATTCTACTGCGAATGTCCGTAATTCAAACATGCGCTGTTTCCTGCGCAATGATTTTCAATACCCTTTATTTTTCAACATAAGGTATTCTAAATATATACAAATATTCATTTCAATTCAGTTTGAGCTAAAATTTAGATGTCAATAACTTGGAATATAAAACATTTTTGCAAATATCTTTAAATTCAATTATCCATTAATTTAAAATTTACAATAATTAAATATAATTTAATACAATTTTCTTCTACTATTTTTAACATACTAAAAATTATACGTTTTTTTTATTTTTATTCTTACAGTTTCGAAAACTAATCTAACCATTTTGTAGTTATTTCTCTTCTTTAACTATGTGTGTACATATTTACATCTGGCATACATGGCGAATGCATAATACATAATTCGAACTTATGTACAAAGCTTCTTTCAGGCTATTTTCATCTGTTGGTGGATTTTTTTTTTAAATCCATTCCAATTCCACGTACGAAGTCCAATTCGAATTTTCAGTTGTTTTTGCTTTGTGCTGCTGCGGCCTGGTCATGCGGGTGTATATACATACATATGCATACAAGCGCAGGCATGGGGGTTGTTCAACACAGCTCACCCTTGAAATAAGGGCAGATACGCACACATGCACAGCGAGCACACAATGGCCATTTGTGAGTGTGCACACTGAAACAAGACACTACTGTATGCAAACAATTTTGTTTTGTGTATTGTGTATGAGGGTTACAAAAATTCTTAGCTGACACAAGTACAGTTCCAATTGGAACTAAACAAAAAGAAAAAATAACATTTCACCAGGGCATGCGTTAAAAATATATGCATATGTACACACGTATATGTATATAAAAATATATTGGGATATTGGTGTGCGCCGTCGCCACTGCCGTAGTCGACGTCGTCGCATGCGTAACTTTATTTGTTTTGTTGTTGTTCTATGTTTGGTTTTTAATTTTTTATTGTTGCAATTTTAAAGTCTTTTTGTTATTGTAGACATTATTTCAAGTACATTAGTATACACATGTATACATATCTGTGAATGTATGTGTATACGCCATATAAGCACACAGAGAGAGAGAGAGAGAAAGCACAAAAAAGCTCGCTCTCGCTATCACGGGAGAGAGGGCATGAAAAACAATAGCTATTGATTATTTATAATGTGGAGCGCGGTAACGTCTAAAGTCTACATGATGTGTGTTTGTTTGCGTACGTGCGTGTGTTAGTGTTTTTCGTGAATGTGTGTGGACGTGCATACATACATACATATGCTAGCTCTGTGGGAGATATATGCATATGTACACATGTATATGTTGTATATATATATATTTTTTTTCGGCTTGAGTGTGCATATCGTATGCATTTATTTAGAATGAATTCTAGGCGGCGGGCGCATGCACTTACAAACACTAACAAAAAAATCACAATCAGCGCAAGGCACTAAAAACAAAACTAAAAATTTGTGCATTAGTATTTATATGTATATACTACATACATACATATGTACATATACGAATATAAAATATATTATCTTGTATTACTTTTAATATGTATGTTTTCGTCTCTTTTTTTTCTAAATAAAAATAGTAACAATAAATCAATTTAAAAATTTTGATCGAAGCGCAGGCGCCAAGTGTAAACCATTTATATGCTATAAATTTACATAAGCATATACGTATGTATATATATGTATGTGTGTATGTGCATAAAAACTTATATTCACCCAATTTAAATAACAATTATTTTACTGAAGCGATGCATAACTTGCAAATCGAATTTGTGAAGTTTGTGAACAGAAACGTGACAACATACAATTTGAGAATGTTTATTATAATGACATTCATATTTAAGTATGATTATTTAATTATGGTTATCTTGTGCTCATTAATTAGTTGTCACTAATGTGTTTTCCGTTTTGTTTTTTTTGTTTTTGTTCATTTTCTAATTAGCAACATTGACTATAGACGATTTGATCTAAAATTCCAGTTTTTCCAGATAACTTTATAAAATAGTTACATTTTTGCTAATATTACAATTAAAAAAATAAAATTGTAAAATGTTATGAAATATTTTAAAATATGAAATATGAAGTTTTCATAAATACTGCAAAGCTAAACACACGATAGTTTTCCAGCTGTTACTAATTAAATTTAATTATGTTAAAAATGCATAAAAAAATATATGTATGTATGTATGTATTCACATGCATGTGTATTTTAGACAGTCTCCTTCACGCATTGTTGATCACATACAATGATTTGATATACATACACAGTCAGTCAGTCAGTATGAGTGCGGGTGTGTGTTTGTATGGATTTAACTGTCATGGCAAACCCTGTAGCATGCTTCTCAGCGCATTTAACCAAACTTTGCGCAGATTTAGCAGGCACAAACACACACACACACGCTTTAACATTGCGCACGCACCACCCAGCAAAAAAGAGGATAAAAAATCTTCCCAGCAGCTTACAGTATGGGTCATAATAATATTTTCACATACATGTATTACTTTAATAGATTTTTTTCTATTCTATTGACCATAGCTGTCAAAACTAAAAATATTTATTATTCTGCAAACTGAAATTTCAATAATAGTATAAATTTTTTAGCTACAATGCTACTCAAAATATTTTGTAATATTAATTTTCTTTTGCCGGCACACCTTTTCTAACCATTAGTGTATCCGCTGTCTGGTTGGGCTGTCGGTCTGGCACGCGCAAGTGAAACGAGCTTACGAGTATATGTATGTATGCATGTACATACATGCATATGTATTTGCATTTCTAATTGTATTTGTACGAATTTGTGTAACTACCACGCTCTCTTGGCTATTGTACGGGGTAGTTCTCTCATCGTGGTGGTAGCTTGTGTTTGTATAGTGGTGATGGGTGGTATTAGTGTTGGGTGGGTGGTGCGAGCAGTGCATGCGTAACCATATGTACTGTATATATCCGAGATACATACTTACATATGTATGTACATACATATGTATATTCATATAGTAATTTGGTACAAAAAAATAATATTTATTGCCCAAGCGCAATGCGTTTGCGTGCACTGTAGTTGTTGTTGTTGCGCTAGTTGCACTGCTTACATGGGGGATGTTTCTGTTATATTTTCAGTGGTAGCTGCGCAGCCCCTTTTAAACACATATAAACAAAAGCTCGTACATATAGTTGTCTCTGTTTAGTTGGATATGTTTTGTTATTATTGTATGTTTGTAGTTGGCGTATTGCTCGATAAAAGGGGGTGGGCTGTATTAGGCTGGGCACGCATGCATGTGACAGCTTTCGACCTGGCGAGAACAGCTTTCAAAAAAGCTTTTCATGCTGCTGCCTCGCCATTGCTGAGCTTGCACTTTTCTTGTATTCATTGTTATATACATATGTATTTATTTATTTTTTGTTTTTGCTAAAAAAGCAAAACACAAAAACAAAAAGCCTTTAATTTTTGTACCGTGTGTTCGCCCATTCCAGCAAACACACAGTACCACAATATACTTACATACATACATAAACACATACATTCATACGTACATGCATACATACATAGAAGCAAAACTGATAGTATAGCTAGCTCTGTCGCTCTTGCACGTACAATTGGTTGCCATCTCACACGTCGACGCATGGGCGCAGTATTGATTTTTAACTGCGTCGACGCCGCCGCTTGCGTCGTCGTCGTCACCGAAAAAATAAAAAAACCAAAAAAAATGCATACACACGGCGCAGCGTCAATCCGTGGGGTGGTTTGGCGCAGTGTGGTCGCTTTGCGTCGCTTCGCGTCGTTGATGTTCTCTGTTCTTTGCCTCTTTTCAACTTGTTCTTGTTATTGTCAACAGTGTGCGCCGCTTCGCCGCCGTCGCCGCCACTGTCTGTGTCGCTGTCGCTGACGCTGAAGCTGAAGCTGTCGCTGTCTGAGCAAACGCAAATAGAACTTTAACTGGGCAGGCGGACATATAAAGGCAACTCAGTAGCAGCAGCAGAGGCAGCATCCTCAGCAGCAGCATTATCGGGCGAAAGATACAATCAACTGCAAATAGCAAATATTAATAACAATAAACTTTAACAGTAATCATCTCTTCTGTTTTACACGTTGTTCGGTGTGTTTTAAGTGTGCCCGGCTCCGATACGGTTTCAAATAAAAATATCGCATACATTAAATTTTAAAATTGAAAATTTTATAAAGTTTCTCATTTTTTTTATGTGTGTTCTTTATGGTGCGTATAATATTTAAAAAAAAAAGGCAAGAAAATCAAAAATATTATTTACGTACATATTGTATAACAAAGAAAATTGAAATTAAAAAAAATTAATAAATAAAACTTGAAAATGTATGAACGCGCACGTGTAACAGCTATCAAATCATACATATAACATACAGCGCACTTTCTGGGTTGCGCATGCTACAAAATGCAAGAAAACGCATTCAAATATATTTTGAAATAAAACTAATTTTGCATTTTGCATTTTTTGATTATATCAAAATTTCAACTACATGCATATGTACATACATATTAATTCGCAGAAATTGTTTGGATTTTTTAAAAAGTTAATCAAATAGTGAATCTATAATACATACATATGCATATATGTACATACATACATACAACTGCCTTCTTAATCCTGCTTCATTTATTTATTTGCACAATTATGTACATTTAAATTACTTTATAATATTTTGTATACGTATGTAAATGTATTTATTGTTTTGCATTTCTTATTGATGAATTTTTAAAATTATATCCCAGCTGAGACTGCGCATTATAAAATATTTTATTTTTATTTATTCCATTTAATCCATATTAAAACTTTAACAAGGCTCGTTACAATTCTAATTATAAAAGTTTCAAAAAGAAAGACAGAGACAGAGATTGTCAATAAACCAATTATAATAATAATTTAATTTGGGCTTGTGTACAATTAACCAATAAATGAAAATGGGGCGGAGAGTAAAATTAAATATAACAAAACATAATCCATATGCAAACGCATACATATGTGTACATTGCTTTAATTATTATCAAATTTGGAACTTCAATTATGTAGTTTTTGAGTTAAAAACCTTTCTTTAAGCAAAAAAACCTGAGAACTTTGGGGTTTTCAAATGTTTAAACAAAACAAAAAAAGAAAATGTTTATCTATTCCGTCAAACAATATACATACAACTTTTATTCAATACAATTCAATGTCTGTGTATATGTATGTATGTATATTACATAATTATGTGTGTTTGTATGTATCTATGTATGTAGATGGAGTCAAGCGTTGTGCTTTATATAATATACATTATATACGAGTACATATGTATGTATGTTGTATATAGTTTACATATTTTTTCGCTCCGTATTCTGGTTGATTGTCGCTTTATATACATAAATTGTATGTATGTAAGTGTATTTGTATGTGCTACATACATACATTCCAATTAGTCTGTATGGGTATACATACATATTTATTGCATTGTTGTTGTTCTTTTCCTTTTTTTTTGTTCATTGTTTTTAAGTGTTGCGCATGCGCGCTTTTGACCTGATTCACTGAGTTCTTATCAGTTAATTTTTTGTTTTTGTTTTTGTTCTTGTTTTTTTTTATTTATTTATTCTCATTGTCGTTTGTTTATTACGCCTTATAAACACAGTGCTTGTCATACGGTTAGAAACGGGCTCAAAACTATTTAAGCCCGCAGCAGATAAAATAAAATGTGCTCCTCGTAAAAATACAATTGACTTTGTTTTAGATTTATAAAAAGCCAAAAAATATATATAACATCTACATATATTTTTTTTAAATTTTAAGAATTATTTACTTATTTCAATTTTAAAATTCATTTTTCATATTTCAATTTATTGAATTTTTATACAAATTGCACTTAAAGTTTTTTTAAATCTCAATTTTAGATCATTTGAAAGAAATTCGAAATAACCAAACGAATATTATTTTTCTTTAATATATTAAAATTTCAAAATATAATAAATATTATATGTTAAAATTAATATTAATTATTAGTATTGAATTATAACATTCAATTCAAGGCACGTCTGATGAAATATTTATTTTAATTATTAAAGAATTTCTTTATTTTTTTAGTTCGTTTTTTTTTGTCGTTTTTTAGTGTCGAACTGTGTAATGAATCTCTGCATAATATACAATGACTAAATATACATGTACATACATACATACACATGCAGAGTTCTGTCTGCCGATCTGTGTGTCTGTTTGTTTCTGAAACTGCGAGTCTTAGGTTCAACAAATAAATAATTATATTATACTATATTTATGTCTCGCCCGCAGTTCTCTTATCACGCACATATACACATTGCGCATATGCGATTAGCGTCAATAAACCATAGCAGAGTTGTAGAAGAAGAGCAACAACAATATCAACAACTATAACAACAGCAGCAGCAGCAACAACAACAACAACTGAGCAGCAGCAGCAGCATATACTGCAACAGCGGCACCTGCACCTGCATCTGCACCACCGTCAAGAGGATCAGGCAACAAGCTGGCCACCACAAGCTATCGGCTGGTTGTGGCGCCAGCTGGCAGCCAAAGGAGCGCCGGCAATGTAATCATCAGCAGCGGCAGCACAGCCAATGCCAATGTTAATGCCAGCGTTGGGAGCAGCAGCTCCGGTGGTAATGTTACCACAATAACAACAACTAGCAGCGGAACGCAGGCGCAATCGACATCGTCGGGTGGCCAGAGCAATGGGACCACCTATAAAATTGAGATGCTCGATGATGACATACAAAGCCTGGCCACCGATGATGATGAAGATGATTTGATAAGCAGCGAGGGGAGCTTATATGATGGTGATCTCAATACAATAGCCGTTAATGATGATGTTGCACATCAATTGGCAGCCGCTGGGCCAGTGGGCGTGGCAGCGGCAGCTGCCATTGCCAGTTCAAAGAAACGGAAGCGGCCACATTGCTTCGAAACGAATCCCTCGGTCCGCAAACGTCAACAGAATCGGTTATTGCGTAAGCTCCGTGGCATCATCTATGAATTCACCGGACGTGTGGGCAAGCAGGCGGTGGTGCTGGTGGCAACGCCAGGTAAACCGAATACCAGCTATAAGGTGTTTGGTGCCAAGCCATTGGAGGATGTGCTGCGTAATCTGAAGAATATCGTCATGGATGAACTGGATAATGCGCTGGCTCAACAGGCGCCGCCGCCGCCGCAGGAGGATCCCTCGCTATTCGAGTTACCCGGCCTGGTTATCGATGGTATCCCAACGCCCGTTGAGAAGATGACGCAGGCACAGCTGCGGGCCTTTATACCATTAATGTTGAAATATTCAACGGGACGCGGCAAGCCTGGATGGGGTAGAGAATCAACGCGTCCGCCATGGTGGCCCAAGGAATTGCCATGGGCAAATGTTCGGATGGATGCACGTTCCGAGGATGACAAGCAGAAGGTGGGTGGGGTGGGTGTTCAACAGCCGCCCCAAAATACTGAATCGTGTCTTATTAATCGCCCCCCTTCCCCTCCCTTAAAAACCATCCACAACAAAACAAAAAAAAACAACAAAACCCACAGATTAGCTGGACGCATGCGCTCCGCAAGATTGTGATCAACTGCTACAAATACCATGGACGGGAGGATCTACTGCCGACATTTGCTGATGACGAGGACAAGGTGAATGCGCTTATCTCACAATCTGGCGATGAGGACGAGGACATGGAGCAGCTATCCAATACGCCTACCATACAAACGGTGCAAACGGTCACACCGGCAGCCAATACAACCACCAATCAAGTGAGTGCAAACAAGTCACATTCCATATGTCCTTACGCGGCGTACATCCTTGCAGAGCGTTTAATACATACATACATACATACATTGTATTTTACCTTGCCATATACATACAATATATAGATACATGATCTCAATCAGAATCTTGTAATACAACTTGCAAATTTAAATATCACAATTAAAGTTAATTATCTCTAAATATAAAATGGTCTAGAGAGAGAGAGAGAGAGAGAGAGGCATACAATATCCATTTTGATACACTCGCTCTGCAAGGAATGAATATTTATAGCAAAAATACTATTTAAATCGGATCGGGATCGGGATCGTTAATATCACTTTGTTTTATAATTGACTAATATATATTATATATATATAAATACATTCATATACCATATATACTTGACACTACACAACATTCATGCAATGCATTTTCTAACAATAAACATAACACTAATATTATAAAAAACAACAATATTAATAATAATAATAATAACAACAACAACAATTGCCATTGCAATTGCAATTGCCACTGCAACAACAGCCACAGCAGGTGAATGTGGTTAAAATCAATAGCGCTGGCACAGTGATCACAACGCACACGGCCCAAACGAATACGCCGGCACCGACGATCATCCAGAGTACGAACAATCAGCATGTTACCACAACGGCAACACTGCCAGCTTCCACAAAAATTGAAATATGCCAGGCGCCAGCGCCACAACAGCAGCAGCATCATCATCAACATCATCATCATCATCAGCAGCAGCAGCAACATCATCATCAGACAACAGGTGGCAGCAATACGGTGCATATACAAGCGGTTAGCACGGGACCGGGCCAGCCGCAGACAATACAGCTAACAACGGCTAGCGGTACGGCAACAGCAACAGCTGTCCCAACAACAGCAGCAGCTGTAAGTGCATCAGCCGCAGCAGCAGCGGCAGCGGCGGCAGCTGCCCAAGCTGCACAGCAATCAAATGCAGCGCAAACTGTTACCGCCCAACAAATAGCTAATGCCCAAGTTTGCATCGAGCCCATAACGCTGAGCGACGTTGATGTTCGTACTAATCTCTCAGAACTTGTAACTAAAACTAATTTTAACTAGTTAAAACCTAATCATATGCCAAATACTTACATATCCCAAAAACAATTGTATTAAAAAAAAAAAAAAACAAATGCCAGAAATTGGGTATTATGCACGATGTGATTCAATTGCAATATTATAATAAGAATCTGAGAAATGGTCTTTGCTTAAGACAATAAACAATTGAAATAATTTAAATTAATTAATTAATACGAATTGGTATAATTATTTTGAATTCACAATTAATTAATTAATTATTTCAATATTAAATATTTTCCAAATCCTTAAAAAAAAAACCCCAAAAGTAGCAACAAAGGAAAATTGTTAGTACAGTCGAGTCTCGATAATCTGTCCCCCGCTAAATCGAAAACCCCTGTAATTTGTAACAAAATGCGATCCCCTCGCCAATTCGAATTATCGGGACTCGACTGTAATTCCCTTTGGAAAATCTATTCGATATTATTTACAAATTTTACATAAAATTTTAAATTACGTGCGTAATACCCGAATCTGACATTCAATTTATTGTTTGTTTAAATTTGCTTTGAATTTTGTGCAATTTGTTAATGTTTTCTTTATCTTAGTTAGTTTGATATTTTTAAATTGTGAAATTTAATTTTAGTTAATGCATTTAACTTTGATTTCTTATAATATTTTATAATTATTTTATGTTTTTTTTTATATAAAGTGTTTCTGTCTTCTCGTTTGCAGATACATTTAAAAATGGTTTTAATTTTATGCGCCAGGAAAACAAAATCCACACACCGCACATTTAAATACACTACATACAGCAAGAATGACAAAAGTTACATGCACACACACCCACACACACACACACACACATACATACAAATGCCAAATCAAACACTTTATTGAAATTTGTTTGCTTTTTTGATTAAGTTAAGTTTACATTTAATTTCATAACGTTTGTTTTTGCCATTACATTTATTTTTATTTCTAATTTCGTTTCATTGTTTTATGTTGTACTGTAACAATATTAAATGTAACATTATGTTGTCAATTAACATTAACATTAACATTGTGTTTTCCATTTAACAGTACACCACGCAGACGGTCTTATCGCAGAATGCCGATGGTACCGTTTCCTTAATACAAGTGGATCCAAATAATCCGATAATAACGCTGCCGGATGGCACTACGGCACAGGTGCAGGGCGTGGCAACGGTATATATACATGCATACATTCAGCGACAAAAAAAAGAAAGACTCAAACTAAGCCATTTGCATCGTGTGTTCTTTTGTTTTTTTTTTTTTTGTGCGTGATAGTTGCATCAAGGCGAAGGTGGCGCCACCATACAAACGGTACAGAGTCTGACCGATGTGAATGGCCATGAGAATATGACTGTCGACTTGACCGAAGCACAGGATGGACAAATATTCATAACCACAGAGGATGGACAAGGTAAAATTGAAAAAATGTGTAAATGTGTACATAAATGTATCGTATATAAATTCTTTTGACTGTTTTTTTTTTCTTTTTGTTTTTAATTTTTGTGTGTTTGGTTTTGTTTTCTATTAATCAATCAATAATTTGTCGATTTTACAGGGTATCCAGTGTCGGTGAGCAATGTCATCTCGGTGCCCGTTTCGATGTACCAATCGGTTATGGCCAACATGCAGCAGCTGCAGCCGAACAGCGATGGCACCGTGTGCCTGGCACCTATGCAGGTAGATAACAGTAGCTCCAACTCCTCAAATAGTGCAACACGTAGCAACAACAACAACAACAACAACAATAACAGTAACAACAGCGGCAATAGCGGTACTATTGCGCCAGCATCGCTGCTTGGCATCTCAGTTATCAACGCTGGCGCTGTTCTAGGCAGACGCGGTGGCAGCGGCGGCGGCATTGGCGCTGGCATTGCAGCAGCAACAACAGCAGCAGCAGCAGCAGCCAATGTGGGACAACAGTCGGCTCTAACATTGCAGGCGCCGCCAGGCACACGCCTATATTGGGCGGCAACTGCTGCTAATACCAGCGGCAGCGGCAGCAATGTTAACGCTGGCGCCAGCTTTAATCTTGCTGGCAACAACAACAACAATAGCTTGCTTATTAACAACAATAACAATAACAGCATTAAAATGCCGCTGCCCATCGTTTTGACTGCATCAGCAGCGTCGACGACAGCGCCAGCGTCAATAGCAGCCGCGACAGCGACGCACCCATCTACGCGACGGTCAGCAGCCGCAGCGCAAAAGCGTCGCAAGCTGTTAAGTAACAGTGTCAGCGGCAACGGCAGCAACAGTAGCAACAGCAATGTTAGCAAAAAGTTAACATTTAATCGAAATGTTAACGAGCCTGCGACATCAAGCAGCACCGCTGCCGCTGTTGCTGCTGCTGCGATACGTTGCGTCGACAGCGCCAGTTTAACAAATGCAAATAACGCGCAGCTGCAGCTGCAGTTGCCGGCAAAAACAATTAAATTGGAACATTATGAGTAGAATCTTGTGTTTGTATTGTATATACATACGCGCATATGTATATACATACACACACACACACATATTATATATGAAATCAAATACATACGCACACGCTTGCCACACACTTTTACATACATACATGTTAGCTATAGGTACTAAATGCACATGCACACACACACACACATACATACACACACCATACATACATACATACATACACGATCTAGTCAAAAGCGGCGCTGCATGCATATCATATAAATATTTAAAAAAAAATATGTACATAAACCATAGAAAGACAAGCAAAGAAAAGTAAAGTTATTGAATGAAAGTGCGAGAGAGAAAGAGAGAGAGAGAGAGAAAGAAAGAAAGAAAGAAAGAGGAACAGTGACATACACTTGCCATTTTAACTTACACATACACACCCACACATGTACAGACGCATAGCAAACACCAACAAAATATTTTGTGAATGCCAACAATAAATGCAACAAAAAATATACTTTATTTTACAAATAAATATATAATATAAATTAATAATAAAAAATCAATTAAACAATAACAAAAAAATTAAAAAAATAAAAATAAAAAGCACCATACAAATAAACAATGCGATAAATTGCCTTAGAAAATTATTAAATAAATCATAAACTAAAACTTCATTTGTGAATGCAAATAAAAAAACCAAAATCAAATCATAAGTAAAACATCCAAAAATAATAATGCAAAATAATTAATATATAATTATTATATACAAAATCGTCATTAAAGGAGAAACAACCAAACAAATTTGTTGATAACTGAAACATTGAAACCAAAAAAAAAAAAAAATTAACAATTAAAAACAATTTAAAAATTCATGTTCCTAGCAAATTTTGAATCAATGTAGAAATACAGTGCACAGTCTTCAAAGTAAACTAAAATTAAAATTATTTTATTAAACTTTAATAATTTTATGTTATTTAAACGTAAAGCAAAATATTTTAAATATTTTCCCATTATATAAACATAAAAAATTCGTATTTTTAATTGCTTTCGTAAATGTCTTTTTTATTCAAACAAAATTAATTGGAAAAACAAAAAAATTTATAAATTAATAAACCAACCAACCTTCAACTATTGATTGTTTTTTAAATTATTAAATAAAATAAAGATTATTTTTTATTATTGAATGTGGAAAACATGTTTACTCTACAGCGGATGCACTGTAATTAATAAAATATTTGAGAAAAATCAAACCAAAATGCATAAATTAAGTAAATGAAACACAAGCCAAATATTAACGTATTTAGTTGTAACAATATTATAACACGTTTTTATATTTTATGTTAAATATTTTATTTTATTATGAAACCGGCTCTTTCTTGTGTGCAATCAATGAAAAATGTTAAGCAAATGTTTCATTTAAAGTTTTATTTTATTTATATATATAATTACCTAGTTGGATTTATTACACAGGGAAAAAACTACGAATGCTATATAAATGTAATTTGTTTAAACAACGAAATGCAAACAAAAATTAAATTTAAATATTAATGGAATTCAATTTTAGCTTTAAACAAAACAAATTGAAACCAAAATGAAAGAAAAAAAAATCATAGTCATGTTGTTGAACTCGTCCAACGTAGCCAATTTGCATTCAAAATGTAGCAAGTACTTTATTATATAAAAATATATTAAGATAATGATAACAATTAAGCAATTTAAGAAAAAAAAAATTAAATCAAAATACGTTAAAAAAAATTAATGTAAATGTACAAACATTGTTAAAATGATAAAATGTGGCCAGAATTTAGAAAGCATACAATAGTTTTTTTTTTATGTTGATTACAATTATTATTGTGTTTAAATGTTTTTTTTTTATTATGATTATTATTAAATTAACTGATTATGTTTATTAGCTATTATTATTATTATTTTATTAGTTGTTTTAGTGCAAATTTTAAATATATACATATGTAATGCAATGAAGAGCAAACGAAACAAAAAAAAAAAACGAAAACAAAAAAACATAACAAATGCCAAAAAAAATTTCTTGAATAAATTCATTGTTGTGATTTTTTAATTTTTAGCCTTTGTTTTTTATTTTAATTATTTTTATTAGTTATACTACATACATTATACACTTTCTCCAACTGGTTCGAATAGTTTTGATGCCTCTCAAAGACAAAAAAAAGAAAACGAACCCATTCTACATAAATATTTATCATGTATGTATTATATTATATGTATTTAGTTTTTTTTTTTCATATGATTTTTTCTAATTTATTAATGCTATTTAATTTCCTTAAGCTTATTTATTATCTATTTATTTCAAGGTTGTCTGATTTTATTGCCAGCTTTTTTTGTTTTGTTTTAAATTCATTTTATGTAAGTATACAATATAAAATACAACTTTTTTAATTTCAAAAAACAAAAAATTATAAACACAGTTGTTTTATAAAAACATAAATATGCAAAAATGTAAAAAGTATTGAAAAAAGAAATGATGAAACATTTCGATTATGTATATTTTCAGGTTGAAAATGGTGATCAATTGGAGACGATCACGGTATCGCCGGGAATGCATCAAATGATGATACAGGGTGGACCGGGTCAGGAGCCGCAGCTGGTGCAGGTTGTTAGTCTAAAGGATGCGACGCTGTTGAGCAAGGCAATGGAGGCGATTAATTCCGGCAATGTTAAGGCCGAGGATACAATCATAATGGAGCAATAGATCGTGTGAAGCCAATATTTTCACATACAATACAATACAAATTTGTATCTTATGGATACACGATACATTCATGACGCAATGCACTGCAAATGCTTGAGACAGAAATACAAATATACAAAGATACACAGACACACACACGCGCATACACATTCGTATAATTAGCGCATTTTTTTGATATGATTGTGCATACAATTACATACATATATATACATACCACACTATACATACAAACATCCATAGATACTCGTACGATTACACACGACGCATAAACGAAAATATTTGATAAGTACCTGAAAGGTGTTGCTAAACAAAGACAAAAACAGTATAAAACATAAACAAAATAAAACAAAAACAAAAACAAAATTTAATAAAAACAAAAACAAAAATAAAATGAAGAACAAAAAACACAAACGAAGAACGTAAAAGAAGACAAAAAGCAAACAAAAACAAAAAGCAAAAGCAATTCTCATTTTGATTGATTGATGATTGATGATTCGTTACGTTCCAATCTGCGTTATTTGTATTGAACTAGTCTATACAAAAAAAAGTAAATAAATATATGAATAAAATAAAAATAACAAAAAAAATAAAACAAAATAAAAAATAACTATAATAATATTTAAAAATAATAATCTTATATATAATACGCAATTCTAGTCACCATATATCCAGTCATATAGATATAAATATAAATATATATTAATTTATTTTTAAATTGTTTTTTGTTTCTGTTTTGTGTAAACGGTTCATATGTATGTGTACATGTACGTACATACACGTCTTTGCATAGATTAATAATTGAAAAACGCGTCAGAAATCGTTTTTTTTTTTTTGTCTCTTATATTATATATTAATCATTAATCGATAAATTGTTTTTTTTTTTTTAAGTATAAACCATATAGTATATTATTGTTTGGTTTTAAATCAAATTGTATGCGATTAATAATTGTATTTATGTATTTATGTACAACTTCTAAGTGAATTAACCATTTTTTGGGCCCACTAGCAAAAGATATCGTACTCAATGTTTCTGCTCGTACTCATAGCTCTATCTAAACATGATATTACCTAACATTATAAACAATATATAATAAAACAAAACAAAAACAAATTATAAATATTTATATATATATATACATATATATACATATATAAACATATGTAAGAATTATGAAAAGTTACTTATATGTTTCCACATAATTACAAAAGACATAGACAAAACTGACACAAACACACACAAAGAAACACCTAATTACATACATACATATGTATTTGCAATTGCATCTCAATGTGCATCATCATCTAGTCTTAAAGTTAAATTAAATATTAAATACAAATACAAATACAATTCATCTTAGGCCAAAAATAATAACAAAACAAAAACAAACACAAACAAATAAAAATATTAATATAAATAAAAACAAAGAGAAACCATGCAATGTATACAAAGGCATCACTTTAAATTTAATTATTAATAAATAAATTAATTAACTGTATACAAAAAACGGTCTCTTTTAATTACTCAACAAGCCGGAAGGGAGGTGCGGGGTGGAAGCATAAATTTTTATATAATATATTTAAATAAATCGCAAAAATTTAAAACCAAAAAAGAAATAGTTTTGATTTTAAAAGATTTCTTGAAACTTAAAGGGAAAACGTTTATTTAATTTATTAACAATTTAGTCTGGCTAAAATATCTACATATAATAAAAAATAAAATCATCAATTTAATGATACTAATAAGTATTATATATTATTTCATATTAATAAAAAAAAAATATGGTGAAAAGTATCTTCGTATTTCGTTTAAAGAGCGATCTCTATAGATGGTACACATACAAATACCATACCGATAAAAAATACTACCTAATATTATTAATACAATTAATAAATATTTAATAAATTTTTTTTTATGAATTTTAATTTTTGCAGTTTCTAAAAATGTAGTCTGTCAATGTTTTTGAACTTTTTATCGAAAAGTTTTATCCATGTAGTTGCTATTAACTAATAGGGAATATTGTATATGGTCATTTACAGGGTATCAGCAGTTTTGGCATTCAAAAATCATACATACTCACTTGTAATTTGTTTTCTTATGATTTTTTTTATTTTATTTTATTTTTTCAATTGTTTGGGCAAAATTGAGGGTTCAGAATTTAAAACAAAACAATTTTTTTTATGTATTATTTTTATTTTTATTAATTATAATTATTTTGTTTTTGTTTTTATTATTAATAGATTACATGCTATCTTTTTTAATTGCTAACATTTGTAACGCATTATTATCGTTATTTGTTTATATAAATTAAATTGTACAATTATACAATAAAAAAGAAAACTACACAACAACACAAAAAAGAACACAAAAAATAACATATTCATATACACGTTCTACATACATACACACGTACATGCATGCATATTCATATTACGCATGTATACATATGCATATGTATGTACATACAAATGTCTCACCTATATACAATGAGTACATATATATACATACACATGTACATACATTTAGTTTGCTCTTAAGCATAACTCAACTCAATCGTGAACTAAATATAAATTTAAATATGTACATACATACACATATATATATATATACATATACACATGTGTATGTATGTCTGCGTATTTATAAGTATGGTACATACACATACAAACGCGTTGGTATAATCCAAAGTGTTTTAAGAGCACAACTCGTTGAAAACAAAATTTTACAATTTGGCTTAAAAGTACTATTTAAATTATACTACAAACTAGATAAACGAACAAACAAACGGAAAAGACAATAATAATATTATAAAAAATATATATTATATGGACAAAGAGGACAAACAAATTATTGATATTAATAAAGAATAAAATAAAATATTATTATAAATAAAAATAAAAATTATAATAATTTCGCTATTAAACAAAAATGACGCTAACTGATACGGCAAACCGGCACAAACCTATAAGGGCCATGGCCAGAACGAGTAGGGCACAAACAGGTGTCTGCTATGCCAAGGATTGAAGGATTTGAAGGATCGTATCGTATCAGGATTAGAATAGGCCACAGCTTGGGCTTAAAGCCAAGTGCATAACGAAATTGAACAAACTTGGTGGAAAGGGGCTTGGAAATACCATACAATATTATATGCATACATACATTTACATAAATATTCTCGTATATGCACACACACATATACATATATTATATATAAAAATAAAAACAATTATATATATTGTATATATATTTAAGATAAAGTACATTATTCATAAAAATATTTAAAAAAAAAAAAATGTGTTAATTATGTCTTATAGCTCAGTACTCGGTTGGAAAAACCATTGCCATTGCCTAATTTTGTTGTTCAGTGTATTTAATTATTGGTTTTAATATAATTTGTTGCCACATTTGTTACTATTTTTTAATTGAGTATTATTTATTCATGGATTGTATTTATGTGGCTTCATTTATTTATTGCATTGTTGGCATTAAAAACTTTCGAGAGGGAATAATTTCTTTTTTTTTTTGTTTTTGCTTTTTGTGTGTGTTTTATGTTATTAACATCTCAATTTTTTCAATCTTGAGAGAAACTTTGTAATTTTTATAGGAAATTGTATTTTTCGTTTCGGTTCTTTTCTCTATCTCTTTATCTCTCTCTGTCTGTCTCTATTACGAATATTTTTACCTAAATTATGCTATAGTGTATAAGTATATACCAGAGCTTGCAAATAACTGTCGACCGTTTTTTTCCTTACGCTCTGCTCGCGAGAACAACCGAAAAAAACATGCAGTGTCGCTCTCGCTCTGAGCAAGAGACTCTTGCTGTATTCTTTTATGTTTTCTGTTGAACTTTTTCGTTGA
>JBAMCR010000392.1:0-25141 GCA_037075045.1 Mulgravea parasiatica | reverse complement strand
CTGTTCAAGCATTTACAACATTTTCTTGATGGTACAAAACTGTCCTCAAGAGAGGCTTGTGAAAATGAGCTGGTCAAGTTTTTTACCCACAGGGACGAGGAATTCTTCAATCGGGGAATTATGAAATTGCCTTTAAAATGGAAAAAAGTCATCGAACAAAACGGCGCATATTTGATCTAAATCGGATAATTCTAACTTAGTTAATTTCATTGTCAAAATCAAGCGAAAAAACGCTCAGAACTTTTTACTTAACCTAATATGTTATATGTAAGGTGCCAATGTGGATATATATATATGAGTAATGTATATATAGTATAACACAATCCAAGATCGAATCAGAATAACTGTGATTATGTCGTTTTGGATTGTTGTCTTCACTTGAGGTAGCCCTGGTCAATGGCGTGCTTGAACATCTCGGCAATGCGTTGTTGCTTGGCCGTCTGCTCGAAGGGTGTGATATTCCAGACATCGGTGAGCACAGCGTTCTCCACAATGGCGTCCAGATCGGCCACTTCATCGTCTTCGATAAGGGACATGGGCAGCGATTCGACGCCCATGCCACAGCCAAAGCGACCAAACTCTTTAAGCTCCTCCTGCAGTGTTTCCCAAGAGATCACCGTCTCGGCATCGCCGCCAAGATCCGTGATCAGAGCCTGCGCACTCTCCAAGTAAACATGTAATAGCTCCTCGAAGTGCTTGTCGCGCAGCTCCTGGCTGGTGCACGAGTAAATGAAAAATGTTAGATCCAGCGCTATAGAAGCACAACGCGCCAGCTGAAAGTCGATGATAATGATTTCCTCCGGCGCCCCATCGTCGCTGTAGCGTGTAAGAAAGTTGGGTGTCCAGCAATCGCCATGCCCAAAGACACTCAGCTTTGACCGTGTGGATACCAAATTGATCATATCGTCGAACATCTCTGGCTGCAGATAATTGTTGACCAGCGTCTCATATTTGGTGTTGGGCAGAATCTTCTCTACGGCATCCCTTGCCACATTCTGTGCCAGCTTCAGGAAGTCCGTATACCATTTACGCGTATGCTCGCCGTAGTAGGTCTCCTCTAGGCTGGCAGCGGCCTTTTCGAAACTGGTCGCATCCTGTGCCTTAAAGGCCAATGCAACGCCATGCAAGCGACCCAGGGAGCGCATTATCACAAGGGCATCTTCCAGTGATACGTAGCTTTGGCTAAAAGTGATAACATGTACATGGAAGGTGTCTATACGTATGTATATTCAGGTATTCATTTACCGATTTGGCGAACGGTAGCCCCGGAAACCCACATCCTCAAGAGCTATGAAATCATCGAGCCCGTTGCACAATGAGGCATAACACTTGGGATATTCAACGAATGGATTCTTTGGTGGCGGCTGCCTTGATTTCTGGAATGCTTCAATCGCTGGTATGACCACCGTATAGAAGTTTATCTCGTTGCGGAAAAAGTCAACGGAACGGAACAAGCGGCGTCTGTGCAGATTTGCCGGCATGCCCTTCACAATGACATTGACCTCAAGCTGTTCACCTTCGGGCTCCTTGATGCCAAAAACGCAAAGGCGAAATACTCTGCTCAGATAGGAATCACCCTTTTTGCCACCCTCTCCGAACTTATACGATGTGTGCTTCGTCCCGCCGGCATTCTGGATGATCTCATCCAGCGTCGCTTCGCTGAACTTGGCCGAGATATCTTCGAGTGTTGGTGTTGGCTCGCACATTATTCAAGCTGGCTTTACAGTGAATTTCCAGCACTCGAGCAGCGATAAGCTATCTGCAACAATTCACTTATAATATCTCCTTTCTTTATCTTTTCCTACACGGCTTTCTTTTCTTTTTAG
Source organism: Mulgravea parasiatica (assembly GCA_037075045.1). NCBI lineage: Eukaryota > Metazoa > Arthropoda > Insecta > Diptera > Drosophilidae > Mulgravea > Mulgravea parasiatica. The sequence goes on along the minus strand of JBAMCR010000392.1, from coordinate 23,315 downwards.
TACACGTCAGAACAGGGCAAAATACACTTACCTGAATTAAACTCGTTTGGATTCTGTCGCCGGCGAGATAAGGCCCAATTAACCGGCAAATGTGCGACGTGGTCAACTCTCTGTGGGAGACTGTACAGAATTTATGGAGCGTTGCCGTGGTTTAGCTTCAAATGAAATGTTTAAGTGCTCTGCACTTCAAATTTACCGCCAATAAAATATTTTTGGGTCAAAATGCAAAACAGAGAAAATAACAATAGCACACGCCCCCGCGCAACACAGATGCAAATAGAACCGAGAACAAGCAGTGTTCACGGTTCGGCACTCAAACGAACGACTTGAACGGAACTAAATTAATCGAACAAATCCGATTGCTGATTATCGTTCATTTCGTTCAGTTTCAGCACTGGCTCCATCAGTTCCAATTACTCATTTGGCGCAATTTTCAAAATCATTCCTCGCTTATTGCAAAAATTTAAAAATAAATACATATTAAAGTAGATGAATAATAAAAATAATAATAATATAATTAATAATAATAATAATACTATTCATTGTAATAATAATTATAATAATATTTATTGTTTTTGCATTTTAACATTTTTGAAGTGCTTAACAGCTGATTAACATGTCTTTTTTACAGTGTTGGTAAAGACGTTTATTTAGTGCTGTGCAGCAAAAGCATATTATTGCACGTGTTAAATTTGTGATTCGTGTTTTATTTTATTTAAAGTGTTTTTTTTTTATTGAGAATTGATGCGCGATGGCTGCGCAAATTGAAGGCATTAAAAAGAGGCGTATATCAAAGAAAAATAAATCAGCCTGGCGTAAAACTGACATAGAAGATGTGGAACAGTTTTTAGAGGATCAGCGCCAAGAAGAGCGCATCGGGTAAGAACGCAACAAATCAAATATCCATAAACTTTATGAATTTGTTTAAGAAACTAATGGAACATTTCGTATAGCACATTTACAGACAAACAGAGCGATGATCTGTTCGTAGTTGACGCCTCGCCGGTGAAGGCTTCTCCCTCCATCCCGTTGACCATAAAACAGAAGCGCAAACTGAATGCCCTGAAACCGATGCGCACACATCAGCCGCTGGAGAACACATCGAAGGTGCAGGATCCCATTGTCAAGCGGTAAGCATGGGCATGTGTATTTAATTAATAGTTTTCTCATGGATTTTGCTTATGCGATATTGCAGCAATCATGTGAACCGAAAGCACAACGGACGCAATATTGAACTGGAGATATGCAATCCCACCAAGGCGCGCCATCGCAAGGCCAACAGTGATCGTCAACTCTACTATGAGAAGTTGGACAAGCGCCTGGCGGCAAATAATGATGGCAAGCGAGCCAAAACATTTGAGAATGACATTTGGCAGGAGGAGGACTTTCGCGATAAGATACCTGGACTGAAGGACGAAAAGGGTTGGATCAGTCGCGATCTTGCGGTGCACATTGCGGGCAACGTCGGCCGCAAGGTGGTCAAGACACATGCCAGTCTACACCATAAAACAACCAAGGCTAAGTAGGATCCCACCAAAATCCCCATTTCAAGCTAGCATCAATTATAAACTCCTTTCTCCTTTTATCCTTTCATGGCATGCGTAGAAAGTTTGAGCCACCGCATCCCGGCATGAGTTACCATCCCTCGCTAAGGGCGCATCAGGAGTTAATGGCACAGGTTGTGGATCACGAGGAGGGCATTATAAAGAAGGAGGAGCATCTCAAGCGGGTCACAACAAGCATGTTCAGCCTCGTGACACCGGAGGAACGCGATAAGTGGCGTTTAATGGAAATGAGCGAGGGCATTGTCGACGACCCCCAACAGGAGGCGGATGAAGATGTTGAGGATTCCACAGGCACGGATAACGCTTATCATACAGTGAATGCACCCGTGGAGAACAAAAAGAAGAGCAAGCAGGCGCGCAACAAACAGTTAAAGCAAAAGGAACTCCAGCGCCAGCATGAAGTCAAAAAGGCTCTCAAAAAACAAACAGCCGATCTTAACAGGTAAGCCAAAGAGAATGCACCACATCCTGTTCCCAGAGACAATCCATTGATCATCATCATTGTGTTTTGCATAGAATCAAGTCCATACGCTCCGAACTGAACGCAGAAGACGAGGAACTCAATCAGCTAAAGAAACGGCGCAAGGCCACGGCTGAGCGCAAAAAGTTTGAACCAAAGCGTCTGGGCCGGCACAAGTTCCAGGAGCCGGATCTTGATATTAACATGCCCGAGGATTTGTCTGGTAATCTGCGCAACGTGAAGACGGAGAGCAACCTGCTCACCGATCGCTTCAAGTTGCTCCAAAAGCGCAACATGCTGCCCACGACGGTGGCAGTCACACGGAAAAAGGCCAAGGTGAAACGTTTTCCACGCAACTCGCACAAGGAGCCCGGCACCAGCTATCAGGATCTGCGTGATCAACGCAAGGCAGCCACGGCGGCGGCCAAGGCCAACAAGGACACCATTAAAGTTTAAGTCAGATAATATTAAAAAATATTTTTGGTTTTATTATTATTAATGTTACGGAGGAACATCTGAATGAATAAAACAGAAAACAAAAACTAAATTAAATTAAAGATTTATCAGCTCGGCGCTTCCGTGGCTTCGTCTTCTTCGACTTTGACCGATCCAAGTCCGGTTGTGTCGTATCCGGATGCTCTATGTCATGCAAACGCTTGGTATCGCTGCAAAAAAAAAAGTACAAGGATTAGGTTTAACATTTACATGGATATGAGGAAGACGTGCTGAATATGCGCCCTCTCTCTCTCTCTCACTTTAGAATGAGATGGCGAATAAGATAGACTAGCAACTATAAGTGGTGTTACCTCTTGACTGAGAGAATGCCACTGGTTACACCCGTGCTGGCGGCCTGCCCATTCGTGTTCAGAGCACTTGACCAATCCTCGTCGGTGCCCCGAATTTTGTACTCATCCAGCGCCTCGGCCTTGAGACGTTTCAGTTGCTTGCGCTGCTTTTTTGTTATCGCTTCGGCATCGCGCTCCAGTTCCTTGTCAATGGACAGCGACAGCGGTTCGAATTGATCGCCAGTGGGCAAATCCTTCTCATCCTGCATGGCACCGGCGTGATGCTGCTCGAGCACTTGGCGGAAAGAATTGTTTACCTTTTTCATGGCATCAAAGAATTTCGCCAGCAACTGATTGCCGGGCAAGTTGAGCTCCTCGCCAATCATGTCCACAGTTTTGCCTTGTATGCCCAGACCCAAGAGTGCCGCCTCCTGCACCGGACTCAGGACGAGATCCGGAATCCGGCCTTGGAAATATAAATAGGCAATATCGGTTATCAAGTCAAATATCAGACGGAATTCGCACTGCTGACGCGTATAATTTTCCAGGCGCTGCAAATCATGCGGCAGAAAGTAAACGTCAAGGATTTTCTTCTCCAGCATGGATACGGCCGAATCCTTATCGAATTTGGAGCGGATTAGCTGCAGACAAAGCTTCGTTGGGAACTTCTTGAATGCGGTCCCCATAAGCTTAACGATACGCCGGCGAAAATCTTGATGATAGTGACCCAGCCAGTCCAGCTGCTCATCGAAAGCATTTAGCATGATGCAGCTGTGCTCAGCGGTCAGGTCATTGGCCTTCTGGCTAAGGTAGACCGGCGTGAATTCGCACTTCCTCCAAAACTTGAGCAGCTCGGAGTTTAGGCCAAACGAGGTGCCAATGTAGTCGATTAACTCCGGTGCACGTTCGTCCAGGCGTGTCAACAAGCACGGAATCTCCTCCCGTGGACACAGCTGCTCCTCGAGCAGGCCGATCTGTGTATCCTCGATCTCCTCGATGCCCGCTAATAACAAATGCACAGAGTGAATGAATAAACGAATTAATGCATCAATCGCATTCGGCGGGCTACTCACGCTTCTTCTTGTCCATGTCCATGTTGCCCGTGTCGTTCGCCTCCCGTAAAGTGGGTATGCGACGACCATAATAATCCTTAAGTAGACTGATGGCACGCTTGCCATAGCCCATGCGTTGGTAACGGGGATTTGTTGCCACGCGCACAATACGGACACCGGCAAGTTGGGCAAAATGCCGATCCCCGTATTGTTCGGTGATATTCCAAGGGATCAAGTCGCCGGCTGCCTTCTTGTTGCGTCCCACAGAATCGTCAATGCTCCGTGACGAAATGCGTCCCTCGAGCGCCACTTGGATGACAACCAGAATTTGTGGCATTGGCATCGTCCGTTGCATGGGACCAATCAGACAGAACAAATGGTGAGCCGGAGCATCGCTCATCATTTGCAAATCATTCGGAGTATTCTTATAGTGCGACGATACATAGATGGACACCATACTCTTTAGGAATGATTCGGCTACCTTGTGATAGGAGAATAACGCATCCCGATTGATGTAATACAGTTGGCAGATGTCGGGAACGGGGCAACCATGTTGACTTGGCGATATAGTCTCCGTATTCAGGCAGAGCAGATTCAATAGCCAATCCTCGATGTCGTCATTGGCCTGGTAGCGAATGGATTGACTCAGTTTGATCGGTTGGCGGGCATTGTGCTCCTTTTGCAGCTGTGCGATTAGCTTAATGCTGAGCGAGCGTCCGGTTCCTTCGTAGCCATTAACTGTGCTGGCCATGAATACCAAATATGGCCCCAACATCTTCTTCACCAGGGGCAGTGGAATGGCAGCGGCCTCATCAATTAGCAACAGGTCGGCCGCATTCAAGAGATGCGCATCATTTGGGGCTATGTACTGGATCGTTTGGCGATTGTTTCGGGATAAATTGATGCGAATGATCGCCTTCTTGTAATCCGGATTTGTGCTGCGGATAATGGTGTAGTCGGAGTGCTCCTGGTATTCAAGGGCATCGAATCCTTTCAGCACAAATTCAAATAATGTTATCAGATTCTCCGGATGCGGGGATGTCACATACACATTGACATATCCAAAAAATATGGCCGCACTCACGGATAGCCCCAAAGCAGCCGATTTGCCGCGTCCACGAGCCGCGGTCAATGTTATTGGTGGCTTCAATTGTTTATCAACCATTGCGTCAATCAATTGTCCCACCGCCTGTGCCTGATCGTGAGTCTTGCAGAGACCAACAAGTGCGCCGGCAGGCATCACATCCGCCAGAGACTCCTTTAGACTCTTCAGCTCTTCCATGCCCTCCGCACTGTTGGGTTTCACCTATTCCAATGATGATGGGAATATAATTAAATACATGAGAAACAACATGCCACAAGGATGGCTTACGTCGATGGGTTTGACATCAATGGTTTTGGAGCTAATGGGGAGCACGGTTAGTTCGTCATTGACCACCAGGCAACGCTTGCAATCCGCCAGGGAGAAGATGAGGCGCTCATTGAAGCGACAAGTGACGGTGTCAAAGGCCTCGGTGCGATAGCGCTTATGCACGTCCATTGTCATGGTGAAGAGCTGCTTGAGGGATTGCATCGTTTTCAGGAGCAATATGATCAATCCGCCGCCAGAGACGGTCTCAATGGTTCGTGCCAACAAATTTGGCGTCAAGGCCTCAAAGTCCTGCAGGACACAGACGCCATAGGTGCGACCCAAAATCGTATGAGTATCCGAATAGTATCGTCCATGTATGGTCGTTGCCACGCGGAAAATATCAAAGATATCCGCCTCCTTGATATCTATCTTGCCAGCGGCAATTTTCTTGGCGCGCTTTACGCCATGTCTACAAAAACAAAAAAAAAAACAAAAAAATAAAAGGAATATTATGAGAGAATAATTGAATTAATGTTTCGGTACTGACTTTGATATGGCCTCGTCCTTATTTTTATAACACCAAAGCACTGTGGGACGAGCAGCGACAGTCGACTTTGTCAAAATATCATAAAGGATCGGCACCTGGTCGCGCGCCTTGTCCCCAATTATTACGAACATGGTGCGGTGGCCCAGCTTGATGCCATTTTCAATCATGACGCGAATGCGGTTATCAATCTTCTTCTTTACCATTTTGTTTATTCAATGTTCATTAAACGCAAAAGAAAAACAAACACCGAATATCTTAATACAAAATTAAACAAAAAAAATAAATCAAAGGGAATCTATCTCATTCCCTCCACGAAGAACGTTCCGTTTAAAACGACCGAGGAGCATAAATGTGCTTTTAACAGGTTGACAGCTGTTGCTGCTTAACAGAGAGTGTGGCATAACAGTGCTGTAACAGATCGTGCTGTTAAATGTTAAATTTAATTTTTAAACAAATCACACTTAACACTCACATACAGATTCTGGCAAATATTTAAAGAATAACTGTAATTTTGCACAACTTGTATATGCATATTTTAAATAAGTAATCTTAAAAATAAAACACAAATTTAAATTTAATTCAATTAAATGGGCAGCACTGGTGAATGCTGACAAGAAAATGTTAAGTGCGTTTGCTCTGTTGTTAGAGCATTTTGCGTTGCGCTCCTGTTAGCGGCTGCACGTGCTTATAAACAAATTTTGCATTTTGTTTTGTAAATAAATCGCCGTAAGATGTCGTCCTGGAAGAAGGCAGCGAAAAGCAACCAGAAGGTGCACCGTGAACGCCACCAGCCGGCGGCACGCCAGCATCTCGGCCTACTCGAGAAGAAGAAGGATTACAAGAAACGCGCATTGGACGCACACCGAAAAGAGAAGACACTGAAGCTGCTGCACAAGCGCGCCTTGAACAAGAATCCCGATGAGTTTTATCATCATATGATCAATTCCAAGCTAACCGACGATGTGCATCGTGAGAAGGAGCCCGAGGATGAGCACACCCCCGACCAGCTAGCACTCATGCAGACCCAGGACATCAAATACGTCAACATGAAGCTGACCATCGAGCGACGCAAGCTGCAGCGTCTCCGTGCATCCATAATCGATGTGAATGCCACATCCAACCAGGGCAAGCACACGGTTTTCGATGAAAATGGCCGCTCGCGTCCAGCAACAACGAAGCCATTGGGCGAGCGCCTGTTGGCTGAGGAAAGCCAGGTGAGAGTCGTCTTATGTGTGCCCTGGTCATCCTTTAATCCCTTCAATTCTCACACAGGTGCAGTTCAATAGTGTGAAGCAGAGACAAATCTACGAAGAAAAGAAGCGCCAGGAGGAGCTTGAGCAGTCCAAGAAGCAGGAGCAGCAGCTTTACAGCTCAAGGATACGGGCGGAGCGTCTCAATGAGTTGAAGAAACGGGAACAGCGCGAACACGAGCTGAGAATTGTCCAGGAGAAGCTCCAGATGAAGAAGGCCCTCAAGCAGACGCGTCTCCTCAAACCCGTCCGGGTAAAGCGTGGCACCAAAAACAGAGCTCCCGTCTACAGATTCCCCTATGAACGCAAAAATTAATAAGTTTATAATAAAATAATGTTAATATAATGTTAATAATAAACGTAAATAGTTTAAGGCATTTGTTTGTCTTCTCTTTATATATTTATTTATACGCACAAATATATATTCTTTATAAAAAAATGTGCATTTATTTTTAATATTATTAAATATTTTAGTGAACAAACGCATAATTTATAATCGATTTTCAAAATAAATTCTAAATAAATGACACTTTACAGCAACTGTTAAATTTATTGCTAACGTTATGTGAATTTAACAGAAGCGAAGACACAAACCATTTGCATTTAGCCGTAAATGAATTTACGATATTCATGACGTCCACTTGCCATTTGGGACGATAGGTGGCGCTAGCTATTCGAAAAATGTAAAAAAAATAATTAAATAATTTTCAAATAAAAATTAATTGAAATTTCAATAAAAAACAACAAAAATTTAAAATAAATAAATTACTTAACCAATTCCAAAGTTAATAAATTTATAATTTATTTTTTTTTAACGTAATGAAGAATTTTTTTTTTTATTTTGTTTGATTTGCGATAAATTTAATTTATTTATTCAACATATTGTTTATTATTTATTTATTATTTATGATTGTTTTTATGCAAAATAATTTATTTACTTAATGGAATATTTTGTATAAGATTTAGATTTAGATTGAAATTAAAACAAAATTAAAATTAAGATAAAAATTAAAATTAAAATTAAAATTAAGATAAAAATTAAAATTAAAATTAAAATTAAAATTAAAATTAAAATTAAAATTAAGATTTAGCTTTAATTTATTTGTTTTGGTTCGGGCCTCGTCCTATTAATCCATTTAATTATAAATAATTGTTATAAGAAATTGTTAAACTCTGTTGCACAATGCAAGTGGGTGGGACAGGGGAAGGGGAAGGGGATGGGGAAGGGGAAGGGGAGGGGGTAAGTGGAAGGGAAAGTGGGTGTGGTCGTGGTCCAGGCGTTCGTCATCCGGCTGTCATTGGCATAGTCCGTGCTAATCGCATAACGCGAATTCCCGGGATCGCATCCCCCGTTCCTGCTCGGACGAACAAACGAACGGACGGACGGACGAACAGACGGACGGACGGACGGACGAACAGACGGACGGATCGAGTCTCAAATTACAAATAACAAATTACAAATGCAATTGAAGCTAGTTAAAAAAGATTTGTGCAAAGAGAGACGGGCAGAGGGTGGGTGAGAGGGGGGGGGGAGGGGAGGGGTTTGTCATTGTATTATTATTATGCTAGTTGTTGTTGTTGTTGTTGTATTTTGAGGCAGATTTTGATTCTGATTTTGACAATTGGCCCTCGCATGTGGCGCAACCCTCGACCAAAATGCAGTTTGTTGTGATGGGCAGATGACAAGTCCGATTAATACGGCGCGACTCCTTCTCCCTCTCTCTCCCTCTCTCACTCTCTCTCACTCTTTTGTCTCTTCTCTCTCCCCTTCCCTTTGCAGAGTTTTTTTTTGTAGTTTTTATTTTTTGTTTTTTTTGTTGTTGTTGTTGTTGGTTAAGTGTCAACACGGCAATCTATTTGTTGCATAATTCGTTGTGGCAAGCGTGCCCCATCAAAATGGTGTCATATGGTGGTTCCACCACACACACACACACACACACACCTACACACACACACATGCATATATACATACATAGATGTGTATGCATATGTTACTAGCACTCCTCTTCCGCAAAGAGTCTCTTTGTCTCTCTGTCTGTCTGCCTCATTGTCTGTCTCTCTATCCCTCTCTCTCTCTCTCTCTCTCTTTCTCTCTCTCTCTCCCTCTCTCTCCTATGTGTCTGTCTGTCTGGACTTTGATTTACTCGCATTGAGTGCAATTGCAAAATGTTGCTGCATTTATTGCATTTGTTGCCCGTGTTGCAATTAGCTTGCAAATGAGTTTCTATTGCAATCAGGGCTCTCTTTCCCTCTTTCCCCTCTTTCCCCTCTTTCCCCTCTTTCCCCTCCTCACCCTCCTTAGCCTTTGCAACCCTTGGCCCCCTTGTCTCTTCCCTTTTTTCAAATTTCGTTCAATAAAACTATCAAAAATGATAATAATAAAAAAAAATGAATTTATTTTGTGTGTTTAATTAAGTTTTTGAACAAATTCTATTTAAATAATTTAAATAAATAATTTTACATCGACACAAAAACAAGCAAAAATTATCCAAAAATGTTAAAAATGTTGCAATTTCGCTTTAAATTATATTAAATTATTACAATTATAATTATTTGAAATTTAATTTTAAGTTGAATAATTTTTGATATTTGCAATTAAATAAATAAATAAATGAGGCTAAAATAAATAAAAAATTTTTTAAATAATTAAATGAGAGTAACAACAATATTGTTGCAACTGTTGAGTTTTGGCAGCAACAGCAACTGCAACTGCAACTGCCACAGCAACTGTTGCTGCTGTTCACTTGTTCGGCTCAAGGTGTGTGTGTGTGTGTGTGTTAGTCTACGTGTTAGTGTGTGTGAATGGAGGAATGGGTGGCTGGCTGGTGGCACGCTCACTGCCGCATCCGTGACAGGGCATATCAGGCAGCAGCAGCAGCAGCATCAGCAGCAGCAGCAGCATCAGCTCCAACGTCAGCGTCAGCGTCAGCAATGTTGCACGTGTAAAAGGTTGGTCACGTGACCGCACGTGCCACCAAACGTTGCCATCCGTTGTTGATATCGCAATGCCTGGTTGCTGTGATAAGCGTACACATTCCACATGTGTGTGTGTGTGTGTGTGTGTGTGTGTGTGTGTGTGTGTGTGTGTGTGCCTCGCGTGCCACTGAGAGATGTCAAAGACCAGGTTACGGCACACAACGTCCGGGAATTGGGTTTCAAAAGCGACGCAACGCAACGCGACGCGACGCTCCTGACGCTGCGTTATCTTGATTTGCCGCCTTAACTCTCTCCCTGTCCCTCCGTCTCTCTGTCCCTGTGTCCCTCTGTCCCTGTGTCTCTCCGTCTCTAAAGAAGGGACAACCCATAGTGGGTCGAATTTTGGCCAGCACAATGAATGAATGGATGGTTGGAGATGGGGATGGCGATGGGGTGAGGCTGTGGCTGAGGGTGAGGGTGTGGGTGATGGTGAGGGTGGGGTGGGGAGCGGGAGCGGGTAAACATCGATGGTTTTGTTAGCGTAAATATCTTAATTCACCGCTTCACCGCCCCCGACACGCGTTAATCGTGTGCTTTTGACATGAGAATTTTTAAATGAAATGCGACAGAAAATCCTGACAAACGTAACAAAAACCAACAGCAGCAACAACAACAACAACAAAATGAGGAGAGAAAAAAAAAACGGTAAAGGAACCGGAAACGCACACACACACACCCACACCCGCACACACACATACAGAGTTATGGGGAAAAGATTGTGAGGCAGCAAAAGGAAAATTCACATACATCACAGCCTTTGAGAACATAAAGGTGTGTAGAGGGAGGGTGGGGTTAAGGGGTAGGGGGGGGGGAAGGGAGAATGAAATATATACATTAGCTTGGCAATTGGAAAATTAAAAAATCAAGAACTTTTTCTTTAATCCATGTATATATATTGACTTTTTATTCCGATTTTATTTGAATTATTATTAATTTTTTTTTATTATTTATTTATTTTTTTATTATTTATACTATATTATATTATATTAAATAATATTATATTATTTAATTATATTATTTATTGTTTTTTACCATGCTAAAGCAGAAATTGAAATTATTTCATTATTTTTTTATTAAAATTGTTTTTATAATTAAACTTGTTTGGCGTTTGTTAAATATTAAAATTAAGAACATATTTTATTTTTGAAGCTTAATTTAAGTTATATTTATATATTTAATTTAATTTTATTGATTTGTTTTCTTTTCACTTTGAATATTAAATTTGTTACTTTTTATTTTTTCATTGTTTTATTTTTGATTAATTTTAAATATAATTTTTATTTTGTATTAAATATTTATTAAATTAGTTACATAGATTTTTTTACTTAATTTATATTATTTGAAATGTTTTCTTGACCCCTTTAATTTTAAATAAATTAATAACAAATATTTATTTACTTTTTTAATATCTACTAAATAAAAATTATTTTCTTTTTGTATTAAGTATTTAATCATATAAAAAATATATTTGTTTCTAAGTAATAAAAAAGTAAAAAAAATGCAGTTAATTTAATTTATAATGTTTAATTTTTTTATTCTACTTTTCGGATGTTAAATACCTTTTTTTTTAACTTATATTTTTTCTCTCACTCTCTCTCTTTCTCTCTCGCTCTCGCTCTCTGCTTAAGTGCTGTGTTGTTTAGTTTGTTGCGTTATCTAAAACATTTGAATTATATCCTTTCCCTGTCCACATTTCTCGCCGTATTAGAGTCCTTGCAGAAAGGCCGAGCACGCGCCGTGCTCTAACAAGCCAACCAGAAAGGCATAAGGAACTCAGCCTAAAAAGCAAAAAGTAAAACGATAAAAACAAAAAAACAGCAGAAACACGCACAAAAATTTACAAAAACAAAAGAAAGAAAAAAAGAGGCAAAAACGCGACAAAGAAAAAAAAAGCCGCGCACGAAGGGCTGAGGCCATTAATATAAACGCCAACTAGAAGTCAACAGGCGCTGGGCAAATCCTGTAAGCAAATGCCTCATCCGGCTCTCAAACACAGTGCTGCACTCAAGTATTCGCACAACCCCCCTGAAAACGCACCACAGTGCCTCAAAAGCCAAAAAAACCTAAGCACATTTTTGTTTTTTTATAAATTATTTATTTTTTATTTTTTATCAAATGGTTACAAATACATTCGTCTACTGCCTGTATATGAATCTGAATCTCAATCTGAATGTGTTTGTGAATGTGAATGTGTGTGTGAATGTGAATGTGAGTGTGAGTGCGAGAAATCGTACAAGTATTTTTTTATTGTGCGAGTTAACTTTGAAGTGTCGCTGTTTATGGGCTGTGCCAGTGTCCGCCTCAGTTCGTTTACCTACATACATACATACATACGTACAGGTATATACACATACACAGTCAGACAGACACACTTATAAATAAACAAATAAATATGTATATACACACACATACACACGCACACATACATGTATATCAACCAACTACAGTTAAGCCCTCGAAAGAATCGAATAAAAAATAAAAATAAAACGAATGAAAGAAGGAAACGCAAAACCCCTTTCACCTCCCCTTCACCACCTTCACCCACACCACTGCTCATTCAGTTCTACCCTTTATGCATGGCCAATAGACGGTTGGATGGATGAGATGGATGGATGGTTGGATGGATGGATGGGTTGGGTGCGGTGAGGCAGAGGCGGGCAGGGGCGGGCAGGGGGAAGGCAGCCGTCTGTCAGTCAGTTTGTAACCACGACAGGCGCAGAGACTAACCCCTAAATTGACCTTTAAAACTCCCAAATGCGCAATTTATCATTTCCTCAGCAAACCGTTGCAATGTGAACTCTTGTATATGCGGATTGTGTGTCCCGGTGTCCCGGTGTCCTGGCGTCCTGGCGTCCTGGTGTCCTGGTGTCCCGGTACCCTGGTTGGGGGGGACAGTTGATGGTTGATGGGTTTGCTGGATGTGTGTAGATTCTGACAAGAGCTGCTGCCTGCTGCCATCAATCGTTTAGAATGAAGGGACCCTGGGCACACTCCCACACTCCCCCCCTCCCCCGCTGCCCTGCCCCCACACACAGCTAACCGGAACTGCGGACTGCGAAATATAAGAGGTAAACGAGCTAAAGCCGAATGGCACGTTAAGAGTCGTGAGTGGGTTGCAAAGGATGGGAGGGGGAGGAATGGAACGGAACGGACGATAGCGATTGCGATTGCGATAGCAACAGTGACACGGCGTGCCGTACAAATCAGATATCAGATGCGTCCCGAGACGAGAGTTAAATGCACATCAAGCGAGCACTCCGCCAAAAGTAGCTAGGCAGCCCAACACCAACACCAACACAAACACCAACACCAACACCCTCACCCCATCTGCCCCACCTCCTTCAACAGTCAGCATCAATTTAAGAATTTTTGATCCATTTCGGATATTCAAAAGAGTTTTTTAAACTGTCAATGCGTCTAAATGAATCGGGCCCACTCCGAGTTTATTTTCCTATTCCATTAATGAGATTAGCTTGGGATTGGTTAGGACTCGATTGGGTCAGAGATTTGAGCTACAAGTTCCAATTGCCACTTGGGCCCCCAAAAACCTGAGGAGGGGGCTCATTGTCGTCCTTCAAGTTATGAGTTTTAATTTTGATTTTAATTGCCGTAGATTGCTTTGCTTGGCAACTTTTGAAGACTTTCCCCCAACTAGTGTGACAGTTGGCCACGTTAGTTGGGCTCAATTGGTGGAGCTTTTGGCTCAGCGTTGAACATCGGCTTAAGATGCAAATCCTATCCAGGCAAAAGCCACAGGCATTGATCCTATTAAAAGCTGTCCGAGAAGTTTGCAATCCAAACAAAATGACAAAAAGAAATGACACATACAGCAGCTCCTCGCCGGGCTCACCTTCAACCTCACCCTCACCCTCACCCCCTTAATCCCTCAGCCTTAATGCAGATAGGAAAAGTTGGCGTAATGTTTGTTAGTTTTTTGGCGAACAACAAGCTGCAGGTGAAGATGGAGATGGGAGTGGGCTAGGGGGAGGGGGTGAAGAAGAACATGTGCAAGCATGTAACCCATTTGGTACACCAACTTCTAGTTGAAGCAACAATAACAATAACAATAACAAGCCAACAACACACATCCCGATGGCCGCATTCGCCCTTACCCACTTTCGGCCCCTTTCCCACATTTTCACTTTCCTGCATTCCACATTCCACATGCCACATTTCCACCTCGCCACACGAGTTTCACAAGGAAAGTGTGAACAACATTTTTCATAAATTTAACCGGCAACTAGGGTGGAGGTTGGCCAGGATCAGTGCGCGGGGTAGGAGCAGCAACAGTAACAGTTTTTGGGCAAGGCGACAGGTCGACGGGACGAAAGGACGATGGGACGATGGTACGATGGGACGAACAATGAAAACAATAGAGCGAACAAGAGCAATAACAATAAACGATAGATATTTACCACAGCAGGAGAGAAAAACCCAAAAACATCGAACCAAATAAAAACCCAAAGGGACAACAAAAAAACTCACAGAGAGACGAAGCTCAACGGTCGAAGGGACCCCTCGGGAAGCGATGCAGAAAAAGTCTCCTGAGGTTACACAGACATCGCAGGCGAATGTATGTATGTATGTATGTATGTGTGTATGTAGTGTATGTAGCCGGGAGACAATAACAAACCAATTACAGTTAGATTGGCCGCATATTAAAAATCGAATGAGAAACACATCTGTCGCACTCGTCCTGCCACCCTGCCACCAGCAACAACAACAACAACAACAGCAACAAGAAACAGCAAAAATAAAATAAATAAAAATAAAAAATAAAAAAAAACAAAAAACAAAACAAAACGAAAAGAAAGAAAAAAATCCCCGCCTTCAAGTTTGAGTCAATACTCCTACTCCTAACGCAACTCCTTCTACACATTTTTGGCAACTGTTTCAAAAAACGCAAAAAAAAGAGAGGGAGAGAGAGCGAGCGAGAGAGAGAGAGAGAGAGAGAGAGAGAGAGAGCTGGTGAGGGGTATGAGGTGGGGCGGTGCATAGCAAAAACAGGCAAGGAAACCTGCTGGGACAACCAGGGGCGGGAATGGGCTTCAGCTACAGCTAACAGCTACAGCTTGGGTTTGGGTTTGGGTTTGGGAACCGGGAACCAGGAACTGGGAACTGGGAACTGGGAATTCGAGCAGCGGGCGGGCCATACAACTAAAATAAAATATGATTATGAAATGATTATTATAATTATGCTGGCGTTTCGGCGTTTGGCAGCATCTTCACAGATGTTGTTGCCGTTAACTGGGACCACGCCCCCATCGCGTCCGCCCCCGTTGAGCAACAACCACGCTGCCAGGCGGCGACACATAAAGCAACAAAACCCAAACGAACCAAAAAGAACCCAGAAAACCCAAATAACCCAGAGCACACAGAGAACGCATTGCGAGAGCTGGTTAATAATAAGCCCAAAATTAGGGCGTGCTATGGACTCACCGATACGGCAACAACAACAACAACAACAACAACAATCGCAACAACAATCACAACAACAACAAGTACAACGAGAAGAGCATCTTAAACATATTCCCACATATATTTTCATATTTGCTTTAAATGCGTGGGAGCTCTTGAGGGGGGAGTTGGGTTCCTCCATGTCCTCCATGGGCTTTTGTGTCCTCCGTTATTATCTTGGGGAGGCGTTGAAAATCCTCTTAAGGTAAACTGTGCATTATTAATGATGCCCCCTTCATGCCACCGTGCCACCGTGCCACCATGCCACAAGCATTGCCGTCGTGTGTCTATTGAAAATAACCAAGTGGAAATATCCTTGCATATTCTTGTAGTTCATCGTGTACGTCTCAGGGTCAGGACATGCTTCCACTTTATGGAGTAACCCGTAACCCGTAACCCATAACCCGTAACCCATAACCCGTAGCCCATAAACCGTTAATAACGTGGTACATTAACTGGATGCCGCAGAGCAATCGCCGTGATCCTTTTGTGAGAGAAATCTCAAGAAGTAATCTCCAGTAAGAGCTTCCTTGGCAATTGGTTTGTTAATATTTAAATATTCATTTCGATTTGCAATCTTTTCTATTTGTACATTTCTGAAATGAATCTCTTTATTTATTTTTTGAATATCTTTCAATAGAACGCTTTTAATTAGAAATCTTTTAGGAAATAAAATTAAATCTCGTGAATTTCATTTAAATTCATAAGTCAAATTTTAATATTGAAGATTTTTATTTTTTAAATATTTTAATACTCAATTTTAAAATTTAAAGTTGAAACTCGAAATTGGACAACAAAAAGGGGGAAGAAGCGAAAAGCAAAAGCAAAAGCAAACACAAAAGCAAAAGCTGATGGAAAAGCAGATGCACAAGGGCACGTGTATTAGATGGATTCTTGTTGATCTTCCAGAACATTTGACATGAACAATCGCACTGGCACTCACCAAGGAGTAGCTGGCACCTAATCTTTGAGTGTGCCTTTCCTTTGTGCCACAATTTCCATGACGTACTGTAGAATGCATTTGAGTGTAGGAGCGACCAGCTCTGAGATTTCTTTTTTATTTTTCTTTTCTTGGTTTTTCTTTGTTTTTAGCATTTTTCTTCTTGCAATTACACTAAATCCTGGCCAATAGGTGGAGCCACTAGAGCTAGCTTTCCATTTGCCACACCTCATTCACTTCTTCTCGCTGACCCACAATCTACCGTACCCGCACCCGCACCCTTCCCAGCCCTCTCAAGGCTTTTTAGCCAACATTGACGAACGCTCTACAAAAAGTTCAATCAACTGGCATTTTCCAGCTCCCAGTTCCCAGTTCCCAGTTCCAAGTGCCTAGTTCCCGGTTTTCAGTTGATTTCAGTACCTATCCCGCTGCCTAATAATTCACCTGTTCAACCAAAAGTTGCCAGCCAATGCCACTAATGCCACCAATGCCACCCAATCCCCACAAGCCACCCACTGACCCGGAGAGGGAAGGCTCTGGCATTTCGTACCATTTGGGTTTTTTTTTTGTTATTTTTTTTTTGGGTTTCTGTCTGTTTTGTACGTTTGCCACTGCTTAATTTTATAACTAATGCATTCACCTGTTTTTTTTGTATTTTTGTTTTTTTTTTTGTGTTTCTCTTTTTTTTCTCAGTGTCTCTATGTACGGGTGGTGGTGTGTAAGGGGGGGGTGTTCGCTTCTTTGGACGCTTGTCCTGTGATGTGGAAGCGATGCGCATTAAATCATCGGCGCGTAAGGAACAGGATAGAGCCAAGAGTCGCTTAGTGTGCGAGTGAGGGGAGGGGCGGCCCAACTTGGCAGTTAAATGGCTATATACTATAATAGTATGTGTGTATGTATCTCAGATGACTCTGGCAGCACTATTCAGGTGTGGCAGGTGTGGCAACGCCGCCAACTCTATCGCACTCCAAATTCGCTTCGTTTTATTTCGCTTCGTATCAATCAAAACAAGAACGCGACGCACTTTGGACGGGGCAACTAAGCCAGAGATTTGACATGGATCAGTAATCTAATGCCAGATTACGTATACGCATGGTGAGTTCCAGTATTATACGCATCACCCCGCACCGTACCGCACCGCATCCTACATACATACATACATATATCGAGCACCTGCCGCCCCTGAAAGCAGCTAACACTCTGTTTTGCCTTTGCCTTCGATATTCTGAATGTTGTGCAACAACAACAACAATAACACACATACACATGCATATATATGTTTGTATATATGTATGTATATGTATATATATACCGATTACTGCGGTATATCGGTTTGCTGGCTGACTGGCATGAATGAATGGATGAATGAGCTGAGTCCAAGTCGAGGCGCTGCCTGGGAATGGCAATGTTCGACTATCTAACCAACCATCGCCTGGGCTGCCAGCTTGCCGGCTTGTCAGTTCAACAGTCAGTCACTCAGCCAGTCAATCAGTCCGTCAGTCAGTCAGTCACCCAGCCAGTCAGCCAGTCAGTCAGTCAATCTGTTAGTCAGTTGAGAGTTTATATCGATGATGACGGCGCTGATATAACTACAGACATTGCCAGACATGAAACGTTGCTTGGCTGACTGTCTATCCGGTTGGGCTGATCCGAGGGTAGGCACACAAATACACACACACACACACACACATGCACACAAACACACACACACACACACGCTGAGTACATCATCAGTAGCGTTTGGCAAAGTTTTATGCTTGTTTTAAGCCCGATTTTCCTTGCCGACTTTGGCATAAAGTTATTACTTGAAGTGAGCTTCGAACAGGCCAAAGGTAAAAGGCTCACACACACACACACACACATATATATACATATGTATATACAACAGTCACTACCACTACCAATGCAATTATCAATACCAATACCATTACATATTACCACTCCTTGTACTTGTTTTTGGAGCTCGTCTCCTGTCTCCTCTCTCCGCACTGAGGATTACAAATAGCCTTACAAATATTTTTGTTGTTGTTGTTGTTGCTGCTGCTGCCGTTTGCCGTTATCCTAGATGCGAACCTAACCTAAAACTTATGCAAAAACCAAACCCCAAGCCAAATGTAACCAACCGAACAACCGACCAACCGACCAACCGTAGGCAGAGGCAACTCCCTCTTCGTGTGGCCTTATCGAGCTTGACCATTATTAAAAATGGCCAAAAGTACACTGAAAACAACAAAACAAAAAACAAAAAATAAAAATTAACAGAAATGTTAAATCAATCAAACTGAACTGAACTGAAACTTCTTCAAGTAATTTTCAACCTTCAAAATTAGAATCTAAACAAGTCAAAGAATATTTTGATATATTCAAAATCAATATTTAAATTATAATTATATTTAGTTTTTTTTTTAAGTTAATAAGAAAAGATCTTATCACAAATAAAATTATTGAATAATGTTTTTTGCTAATTGATAATCCTTAAATATTGTTTATAATTTTTAATGCACATTAAATCGAAAAATAATTGCACTTTCATTACGAATAAATTTGCAATTCAATTTTTTAAAACAAAAAGATAAAAAGAAAATTCATTTATAAGGTTGATTTTTAAAATTTTAAAAAATATATTTTGATTTTTTTTTAAATATAAATTTGTATGAAAAAAAAACATTCAAACAGAAAATTCGAAAGAACAAAAAGATTAAAAAAAATTAATTTTTAAGGTTGATTTTTAAAATTGTATAAAATATATTTTGATTTTTTTTTTAATATAAATTTGTATGAAAACAAAACATTCAAACAGAAAATTCGAAAGAAAAATATTATGGATATCAGAATACTTTTAATACATTTCGTAATTTATATTTATATTTTTAAAATGTGTATATATATTTATGTGCACAGATGTATATGTATATGTATATCTATATGTATGTGTAGGAATATATTTATTTATGTATAAGCACATTTTCATCTTTCACTTTTATAGTTTGAGATCTAAACAAAATTCTTTGGACTTTCATCATAAGGCGCAATATGAATAAAATATAAAAAAAAAACAATAACAATATATAAATTAAAAAAACTATTTTATTTGGTAATTTTTATTACACATACATCCATCAATCAATTCAGTTTTGCATCGCTTTGGTACACTTTGCTCCACTGTGCAGTCGATTCAAGGTCTGAGCACATACTATAGATGAAATGCAGATACGATATAAACTCGATTCAGGCTTTTTGTGTGTGCGTGTGTGTGTGCGGGTGTGTAGGTGTGTGTGGGTGGATATGGGTTGGTGTGTGTGGCAGATATAAAGATAGACAGATAGGCTTATTGCCACACTGTGTGCCACATGAGGAGCCGTTGGGTCTTAGTGTCTGTTTGTTGGGTGCGGAGGGGTTGGCCGTTAAAGCGTGGCAACCACCAATACGGCCAATTCACACACACATACACACACACACACGCACACACACACTCATTTGCATAGATAGCTGTATAAATAAATGTATGTATGTATTGTATATTTTGCTGATATCCGTACGATATTTTTCCCGTAACTCTGGGCAAAACGTTAAGAAATTCCGGCTGCTGCTGGCGTTGCCTTATCTCCGTTTGAATATTTTGTATTGTGATTCTTTTTTTTTTATTATTGTAGCTCTTTTTTTTTTGTTGGTGGTACGTGACTGAAACGCCGTTGCACGTATTTGTTGTGCAACATTCTAGCTGTTGTTGTTTGATGTTGACTTTTGAGCTAGTCACATTCGATGCCTACAATTCGATTCACGTGCCCCCATATAAGTACGTATACACGGCACTATATACCCATATATATGTTACATACTGTATTGTATATACATATAGCATACATGATTTTCTAAAGTCTAGCTTTGATGATACCCTGTACAATTCGCAAGTGGACGAAATGAGAGGGTATCACATATGGGTGGAAAATGCTGCGACGTGTCCGATTCTATCAAGTATTTTCGTGTATATATAATTATATTATTGTATTGTATATATATATATACAAGATCTGAGTACAACACATCCAAAAAATAAATATTATTATTTGTTTAATTTTTTTCGAATTTATTAAAACTCAAAAAATGTCCTTGCACTTAAAAAAATTTATCAGGAATATTTTTAAATAAATAAACACAAAAAATTTGGAGAATGAAATTCTTCTCTAACGGTTTCTCTTGTAATTGTTAGAATTGTGCTTATGTTGCTAAATAATTTATTAAAATTTTTTTGTAAATATTGTTATGGCTTTTTTCACACATTTCGTCGAGATTTTCAACAATTCATGACTCCCAAAACGTGGCCCTAGGTGATGAGTGATGAGTGTGCGAGTATGTGATTTAGATGGATGTGGATGTATGTACATATGGTGGAAAGCCAGCAGAAGTAGAGGGACAGCGAAAGAAAGAGAGAAAGATAGAGAGAGAGAGAGAGAGAGAGATTGGAGAGGACAGTTTTGGCAACCTTAGAGAACATTACGTACTGGATACATAATATCCATTAGCCATTACTTTTATGGCACCTCTCACTCTTTCTCTCTCTCTCTCTCTCTTTGTTTCTTTCTCTTTCTACTCATAGACGACAGCAAGTCGAGGAGGCATCGCGCTCGTAAAAGCAAAGCAATTTCGCATTCAAACTGACACTGACTGATATGCCACCTTCATAATGGAACTGCTCGCAATGGCAGCGTCTCAAACGTCTCCGACTCCCCCTTACCACGGACTCGGTCCCGGTCCCGGCCCCAAATACCAACTCTAACGCCCATCAACATTTCGATCCCCATTTCCATTTCCAGTCCCATTCCCAACAGCAACAGCTTCAGTTCCAGCTTCAGCTCCAGCTACAGATACAGATACAGATACAGATACATATACCATAGCTATAGCTACAGCTCAGTTATATATGTCTTTCGTCTTGGCTCCTGGTCTCGTATTTATTGTTATTGTTGTTGTTGTTGCTGTTGTTGCTGTTATTGCTGCTGCTGCTGCTTCTTCTTTGGCCTGTCATTCATTTCTTATCTTTGGCTCTGGAGCTGTTGCTGTTGCTGTTGAATGTGTCTCTAGGCTGTCATTTTGCTTTCGATGAATATCTGCAGCACAACTATATACCCATACCAATAAACACACACATACACACATACACAAGGCACACAGACATGTAATCATCATCGTCATCAACATCAGCATCAGCAACAGCAGCAGCAGCAGCAGCAGCAGCAGCAACAACATGCAACAACAACGCGAAATCGTTGTTGTTCCAAATAGCCTCATTGAGCCGGCTCGTACAGCTCCCAATTCCCTCAAATCTCCCACTCTTTTGCCCTATCATTGCCACGCCCCCGTAGCAATGTCGACCTTCCCCCTGCGCTCCAACACACACACACATACACAAATAAATAAATAAATGAAAAGAAAAAAAATTATTTGAGCATGTTTGTATATGCGGCCTGGGACTTGATATTGCTGTTGCTGCTGTCGTTGGCGTTGTTGTTGCTGTCGTTGTCGTTGTTGTTGCTGTCGTTGTTGTTGTTGTTATTGTTGCTTCCATTGCCGTTGCCAGAGCATCGAGAGCTGTTGTTATTACAACAAGCACAACTTTTTATCACCGCTGCCACCCTCAAAATGCCAGTCAGCGTCGCATCGTCAACAACAGCAACAGCAACAGCAGCAACAGCAACAGCAACAGCAGCAGCAACAGCAGCAGCAACAACATTTGTCCTGCTTGTGTGTCGGGCTTTTTTGGAGTTTATGGTCTTTGTCATACACACACACACACACACACAAAGTGCGAGAGACACGGTCAGGCAGCCAGTCAACTGTTATGTGCTCAGCCATTGAAACGTTTTATCAAAACTACCCAACGGCAGCAATGGAGAGCTGGAGTCGGAGTCGATGGTGGTGCTGGTGCTGGAGTTGGAGTTGGAGCTGGAGATGGAGATGGAATTGGAGCCATTGGATACTAGTGATGGCTTTAGCTGCCAAAACCCATACAGAAACAACCTGTCGTCCGACTCACACTTTGCAATTGCCCCTCGTTGCGCACGTCCCTTGGCTGTCGCTGCTTTACAATTGCCATTGCCAAGTCACAGGCTTTCGATGCGAGGTGGGCTATTAAAGTTTCCGTTATTCTTTATCAAATCTAGGTTTCACAACTTCGAAATTTTGACTATAAAATTTATTAAGTAATGCAAAGTGTTTCGAATTGAACTTGAAACACATTTTAGATCTATTAGTCGCTGAGAAACTTTGAAAGCAGCCCTCGATACATGTACATGTCTGTTTGTTGTCATTGTTGCTGTTGCCGCTGCTGTCGTTGTTGTTGTTGTTGTTGTTGGCTGTGTGCCTTTCAAGGGTCAAATTGTAAACGAAATACGAGCGTTGAGGGAGCGGCTGCCTCATTGCCAGCATTGGCATCGACGGTGCCTGATTTTGATGGGCTGTCGACAACAACAGCAACAGCAACAACAGCAACAGCAACAACAACAACACTCTAAACAACACTGACAACAACACTGACTGGCCACAAGGATATGTAGGCGTCATCGCACTGGAAACTGGCATTCGCACTCTGGGGACAATGTTGTTGTCGATATGTCGATGTGGCCAGTTGGATCAGTGGACCGTATTCGTATCAAGGCCCAGGGTCGTGGCTATAATGGCCAACAGGCATTGTGGTTGACTCAAGGGGGAGAGCCAACAGGGGCTGAACTAACTCCCACTCACCAGTCGCCAGTCGCCAGTCCACTCGTCTGTCACGTTACGGAATTGCCACGCCATGCGACGCCACGTACACAGATAAAAATCAAACATACATTGTCCGAAAAGTGCAGCCTGGCCTAACAGTAACAGTAACAGTAACAGTAACAGTAACAGTAACAGTAACAGTAACAGTAACAGTAACAGTAACAGTAACA
>JBAMCR010000391.1:0-25177 GCA_037075045.1 Mulgravea parasiatica | reverse complement strand
TGTGTCACCATTTCGTTGAAACGCTGCATATCGATGTTTTTATCCTTGTAGGTTTTCCATCTAGATGGTATCGCAATGCTCCTGTCAGGGTGCTCTCCAATCGTGCAATTGATCGCTACGTGATCGCTGGCCGTATAGGCACTGCTTATACGCCATGTTGCCGTGCTATAAACGGAGCTACTAGTAAAGGTAAGGTCGACTATGGAGCCGGCTCCCGCTCTGGCGTAGGTATTTTGTGTGCCCCAATTTAGCAGTTTAATATCTAGTGACGCGAAACATTCCAATAATACTCTGCCTCTTTCGTTGGTGTATGGGCTCCCCCAATGCTCTGCCCACGCATTAAAGTCACCACCAATGACCATGGGGTGTCTGTCTCTTGCGTCATAAACAAGCTCCTCGATGGAATTGGTGTACTCTTGCATGCTTAAGCTTGGTGCAAGATAGACGCTGTAAATCCAAGTGTTCCCAATTTTGGCTCGAACAAATCCAGCCGCAGAGTAAACATTTGCGATTTGTAACGACGACCTGCCACAGAGCCAGAGCGCAGCCTTTCTGTTGGTATCCGCAACCCAGTATCCATCATCCTCTATTTTGTACGGCTTACTCAGCAGCGCGAGGTCCGAGAGCTGCTCACGCACAGTCTGCGACAACAGATCCTGCGCAGCAGAACAATGATTGAGATTAATCTGGATTAACTTCATTGAGATCGGCCTCTGCTGGTGCTCTTTGTGGACAATACACACAACCGACTGCCAGCTTGATGGTTCACGTTTAAAATGTAACGTTGTGTGTGTGTGTATGTGTACCCGTGTGCGTGTGCTCTGATCAAATCTGTTGCAACTTTAGTTAATGATGATCGACACTTTTTATGTAGCAATCGGTAATCGGTTATAAATGAAATGATGAAATGCCATTTTTTTAATATTAATTCATTACGTTGTCCCGATATGCAATAAATACATATGCATATATACATACTTTATATTGTCGCAGATACGTACTTTTATGCATAATTAAAATCCCAAATACATAGCTATTTTATTTATTTTTTTTTAATAATTATACATTTTATTTTTCGTGTTCACTGAAAATCGTTTAATACTTCATGAAGCAAAAAAAATACTTTGCAACTGAACAGTTAAAAGGTTTGTAAAAATATTTATAGCTACTGAAGAATACAAAGTGATGTAAAGAACAGGAAATACATCATTAAAAAACTTAAATCCATAAATATAATACATATAAATATTTTTACAAACCTTTTAACGGTTCAGTTGCAAAGTATTTTTTTTGCTTCATGAAGTATTAAACGATTTTCAGTGAACACGAAAAATAAAATGTGTGTACATACGTACATACATACATATAATATCAATAAAGATTAGGCATAATGTAAGGAACGATTTTAATCACCACAATCAAATGCAAGCTTTTCACCACAGCTGTTGCTCTTCTTGAAAAAATATTGATTGATCGATTGATTTCGATTCAAATGGAATTAAATATTAGTATGTATTAGTGAACATTAAAATAATAATAAATACAAACTAAGAAACAAAATTAAAGACAAAAGCATATACACTTAAACTTACTTTTGACACCGACTAGATCTGATTGGAATCCAAATTGAAAACAGATCTGATTGCCCATTATTTAGTACAATATACATTTAAACATATGTACATACATATTATTAAATTAAAGCTGAAACTCATTCTGGTTATCAAATATCTTTTAAATGTGCAATATTATTACAGATGTGAGTCATAACATTAGAATATGAATTACAGTAATGAAACAACTGTTTATGTATGTAGTAAAAGTATATACATTATTTTTGTAATCTAATTTCAAGATAATATTGTAGATTTCACTTTTCAAAGCCACAACTTAAATACCCTTCTACAACTACATATACATATGTTTATAAATTAATCCACAATATAACAAATTTTTATAATTAAATAAATTTCTTTAATTACCAAAACCAAAAAAAAAAAAAACAACACAAATCCTAAATGCATGTTCTTGGAGAAAAAGTCTTTTGAGGGAAAGAAATGTATCAAAATTTCGAGTTAGAGAAATTGGAATGAAACCGTGTACACACACACATACACATGCACATAGACACACACACACACACACACACACATATGCAATGCTTACAATTGATAAGTAAAAGCACCTTCGATAAAAAGAACTTTTGCTTATCAGCGCTATTGCTTATGAAACATTTAGCAGGTCGCAACAAGTGAAATGAAACAGAGAGATAGAGATACTGATAAATGAGTGAGAGACAGAGTGTGTGTGTGAGAGAGAAAGACAGAGAGAGAGAGAGAGAGAGAAGTGTTTGATTTGTAAGCTTGTTAGTGCAAGCATTTGAATTGTGAAACAAAGTGGAATCGAAACAGCGACCAGGTACACAAACGCACAGTTTCAGTCTCACAGTGTCACACACACAATAAAGCGCATAAGGCACGCAATTTGCAATTATTATTACAACATTTTGATAATAAAAACAACAACAACAACAAATATATATACATAAATAAATAAAGCAATTGTTGCAAAACTTTATCCTATAACAGCAGCGAAAATGCGTAGTATTAGGAATCTGAAAGATCCCACAAATGGAATGATATCCACAGTGCTCCTCTCAGCTCTGCTCTGCCTAACGAACTTGATTCAAGTCGATGCTCAGGCCCAGACACAGGCACAGGTTCATTGCAGGGATCAGGAAACAGTTATCACCTGCGATTGCAATAATAATGAACAGGTAAATACAAAAACAACTCTATACTCTATGCTATTGCTGTCTCTCTCACTCTCACTCTCTCTCTCTTTTTATAGCCTATGGTAATGCCACAATTACGAGGTGCCGTTTATGAGATAAGGATACGAAACTGTAATAATCTGAGCGTTGAATCATCCACATTGAACGAAACATTGGGCCTACGCAAGATTAGTTTCCATCAATTGAATCATCTGGCATTGCATACGAACGCCATACGTATGTCACCGTATGCGAGCAATAAGGCTCTGATCGTTGAATTCGAGCAGGTGAACTTTAGGCTAATCGATTCACATGCGATTAGCGGTAACATTGGAGAGATCTCATTTGTTGGCGGACGAATCGAACAGATGCGTCCATTTGCATTTACCACCAACAAGGATAGTGCCATATTGCTCAAATTGGATAATGTGTTCATACAACGCATTGAAAATCAAGTATGTAACACAAAAAGCAATCAATTTATATTATTTATTATTATTATTTTATATTATTTAATAAATTGCTCTTCTGTTGTTTGATAGGCCTTCAAAAAGTTCACTGTAGAAAATTTAATAATTGCCAATTGCCATTTTGCTGAGGATTTGCCAACGCGCACATTCTACGATCTGGAGGTGACCAATGAACTGAGCATACATAACAATCAATTCCAGGAGCTGCACACGCTAGCTTTCTCCTTTACATGTTAGTTGTTCATGAACTCATGATATCCTTAAAAATTGATTTATTTATATCATTTGAAATTTCATTTGCAGTTGTCTCAAAGCTCAGCGTTAGCGACAATCACTTTGCCGGCGTTGATGGCGAATGGCTGGAGGCGCACATACGGGATGCAGTCACGTTACGTGGCAATTGGTTTGGTGCCACCAGCGATATTGCCTTCCGCAGTCTCACTGTACACCGTGATTACAAGCTGAGCGAGCGTCTCGAGCTGCGCTTCTATAACAATACGGTGCACAGCTTGCCGGCCAACTCAAATATTTCACCCAATGTGGCGGAGCCATCGGCTCAACCGTTGCGGTTCAATCAACGTTTCGCATTGAGCATACGTCAATTGCGCTACGAGAACTCTTGGAACTGTGATCAGGTGGATATGAGCGTACAGCCTGCCTTAATACGCACCGAGTTCTTTCGCATCAATAGCGAACAGCTCTTTTTTACGCGCACCACTGCCGGCACCACCAGCAGCACCACGAGCAGCACAAGTCCAACGGAATTTATACCGCTGCGTCAGCTAATCGATGAACAATGCCAGAAGACAAGCTATGTGGCATATATTGTGATTGGTAGCCTGCTGCTGGCATTGCTGCTGTTGCTCTTGTTGTTGCTGCTGTGGTGGCACTTGGCGCACCGTCGAAGGCGTCGCAAATTGAATGTGGTGCAACCAGAGGCGCGTACCTATAAAGAGACACAGATTGTATACCAAATCGAGAACGCTGGCCTGCTCAAGACTGATTTGTAGTGCATAAAACAACAAAGAAACAAAAAACAAAATAAAACAATAACGCAAACACAAATACACACACAGACACACACAGGACATGGCAATATTACACGAACACAGCTAAAAAGAAGCTAGAAAAAGCAAAGCATCTGGCGGGCGGAGAAAGCAGCACCACCAAAAGCCATCATCAAGAGTGACCTTTTGTTGTACCAAATTCATAGCATACGTTTAGTTAGTACTATTATATAATTATATATTATAATTATCTACATATTGTAGTATCCTAAACTAAAAGTACAATATCGTATATGTACATAAACTATATATCATATATATATATATATATATATATATATATATATATATATGTAAATATAAATATATAATTGTAGATTGTATATAATTCGATATACACATGTGCATTTCGTTATTTGTTTATATTGTTTATTAATTAATAGTAACATAGTATAACTAACTAACTCACCCAATGGGTAAATATGATTCCAATGCTTGATGAACCGTCAGCTGTGGTTCGGATAAGGCAAAACCTTTGGAAAGCAGCGCATGATGGCTGCTAATCGTCTCCTCAATGCCATTCAGATCATCCACATCCTTGTCATCTGTATGTATGTATGTATGTATATACAATAATTAATACAATTAATAAAAACAAAGATTTGCTTTAACCTTGTTGCTCACCTGGCAGATTTAGATCCTTTTTCATTAGATTGGCGCTACACATGCCGCCCAGATATGACAACTCCTGCTCCAAGCGTATAAGACACGAGTTGCTAGCATTAATCTGAGTGAAAGGGGAGACAAACGAATGGATAAACAATTAGTTTATAAATATTAAATATGAGATTAACTTACTGCTGTGGGATTGTCATAGCCCACCACCAGACACTTGAAGCCATAACGATTATTGTGTGGATCCTGGGCATACAGAGAGGCTGTCTCCAGCGAGAATTCAACGCAATTACCGGGCAAAATGAGCACATTCTGTAGCCAATTCGAGGCGCTGCAATATCCAGAGATTAGAAAGTATTAAAGGAAATACCAACATATACACAATATTCACTAACGTATTAAATTTCTTGACCACAATCCAATCCTGCTCAGTGGCATCCTGACTCCGCATTGCCGATGCACTTGGCATGACCGATGAACTGCGACAGCAGTTGCTCATGTGCAGCTGGACATTGTGGCAGCCGGATGCACCGCCACGTTTTCCATTCACATTATTATCGAGCATGTCATAGTAATCCTCGCCAGATGCAGATGCAGTTGCAGCTCCAGTCGCAGTCGCAGGCGCAGCTGCCTGACAGTTTTGTGTTGCGGATGGTGATGTCGTTGACGTTGATGTTGACGTTGACGTTGGTCGCATGGGTATCGATAGCAACAAATAATCCTCGAGCTGTGCGGTGCCACATTGTGCATCAAATTCAATGGTCAACCATTGGACACAGGACGGAAATTCGACGCGATAGCAACTGATGCTGGCGCTACGATATGGATGCTCGCTCTCCACAACACAATAATGATTGCTGGTGGTGCTGCTGGCGGGCTCCGTATTGTTTTGCTCCTTGGATACATGCAGTTGATTGAGTGCTGCGATATGTGGCAGAATTTCCTTAATAAGTCCAAGTATTTGAACCGAACTCTTCGGATCGCTGCACGCCAAGTTCGCAATATGCGCATAAACCAATGGCAACAGCGTGTGGAACATATTTGAGGCGGCCAAATTGAATACCTCAAGCAGCTGCAGTGCTACCGCGCCACCTCCGACCACCATGTGCGCCTCCTCAGAGTCCGAGTGAAGCAGTTGCTGTTGCTGCTGCTGCTGCTGTTGTTGCTGCTGTTGTTGTTGCTGCTGTTGTTGCTGTTGTTGCTGCTGCTGTTGCTGTTGCAGTTGCAGTTGCCCCGGCATTGGTTGCTGTTCTGCGGCTAGCTCATATTCAGCACGCTCATTCCCATTAAGCTTAGCGGTCAATTGAACATTACAGAAATTCAATTCGGCCGTCTCCTCTACGCCAATCTCCGTAGCGCCAATTTCAATTTCCATTTCGAATGGATTCGTTGAGCGTTTATCAAATTTAAGCGTCTCCATGATGCCCTTTGAGAAGGATTCAATGCGTTTACCCAAATCTCGTGCCGTTGTCGATAGCTGTGGATCCACAGGCAACGCCGCAGTGCGCGAATTGTTTGCCCAATTGATGTCCATATGCTCCTCAATTGGCGTTATATTATGCTCCGAGTCTATGGTCTGTGTATGGTTCGATGATGAGTTATCTGTCGGCGAGCAGGAGGCCGCCATTGCATTTCGCGCCAATATCAAAAGTTCTGTACACTTTTTTGTTATATCTGCCGCTATTTGCAGCGCTGTATCCCGGGTGGATACCTCACTGCCACCGCCGCCGGTCAAGGCGCCACCTTGCGCCGCATCCGAAGAGCATGTGGCAGTTGCGCCTGAAACGCAACCTGTGTCCTGTTGGTGTTGCTGTTGCTGTTGCTGCTGCTGATGATGATGACGATGATGATGTGGATGCTGATGTTGGTGTGGATGTGGATGTGGATGATGATGATGATGATGTGGATGATGTGGATGATGATGTTGATGCGGCTGCTGTTGCTGCTGCTTAATGGGCGTGCTATAGTATAAAATACTGGGCAATTGGCCACGTGCCGGCGTGGTGCCATTAAAGCTTAAATCGCAGGCATAAAAATGAAATGTGGCACCGCAGGGACCACGCACCGAGGCCATGCCCGCATCACCGGAACAGGTGCGCGCTCCTTGGGAGCACAAACGTAAAGCGTAGCGTGCATGCTCTTTAATGTGCACCGGATGCTCGAATTTTATCTCTGCCAAATCATTGTGAACCGCTTCCTGATCATAGCTGCCGGATATCGACTCGAGTGTCTCCCATTTGTGCTGTGGCTGCAGATCCACCGTATTATCATACAGCAATTCCAACTGATAGTCATAGCTACCCGAGCCGGAATAGATCATGGCACCAGCTATGGCAATGCCCGGTCTATCCACTGAGAAGGCAATGGCATCCGGCCCAAAATTACCCGTATTCCATGTGCGACTCAAATCACAGCGAGCGAATCTCGAACCTGTCGAATGCAGCGTCCGTGGTGGCAGAAAAAGCTTGTCGTATTCACCTAGTGCCGTCTGATAGACAATCTCGGCCAGAACGCGCGCCAGCAAATGGCAACAGTTGTCGATGAGGCCCTGATTGATGGACTCCTTAACTGCATAACTGCCGCCGAGACAGCGGCTATATATGGACTCGATACGTGCCCTTATAGGACTGGCAATGATGTCCAGCAGGCGAACAAGGACATCCTTGAATGTCCACGAATTGCTTAGAAAATCGCTTTTCTCCTGTTGCGTACGATAAATCATTTGCTCCACCAATATAGGATATTGATGCGCCTCCGTTGAGGATAGTATCGGTAGGCCAGAATTATCACTGGGACTAATGATGGATTGGCGCTCATTTCCTGCGCTGCTCAACAGCGAAAATGTGGCACGTAACTTGACCGTCGGTGAGCAAAGGCCAGCAAGTATAGCGCTGAGCAGGCGAGAATGTAGCGCACCACGATCCATTTGGGCAAGCAGATCGCACAGGCAGTTCCATTTCAAAGACGATGTTGGATAAAATGCATCGAAACATGCCACAAAACTAAGATGACATTCATCCAGGATTTCTAGCACCAAAACATATCCTGAAATAATGAATTTACTTGTAAAAAATGCTTGCCAAAACAAAATTAGAAAGAAAAAAACAAAAAAAAAATCTCAAAATGAGTAATCTTACCCTCATCTGTGGCAATATCCTTGAAGATATCATCGCAGAATATTCCAATCAATAGGGCACGCACGTTACCAATGCATTCCGCCAACTGAATGTTCTCCAAATTCGTCTTCCGTCCCACCGGCGTGCCAGAGCCCATTGCGGAGATTGTGGCAGCTGGCAACGTGGAGGCATCACTCAAATATTTTCCAGCGTTAAAGGCTCGACTCGGGTTCGGGTTCGGATTCGGATTAGGATTTAGATTGGGATTCGGATTCTTTTCTAAACGTGCAGAAAATAATCAATTAACGAAATGTAAACATATTCAAGGATACAAAAAAGTCGCTGATTTGCATGTGACAAGGTTTCTGTTTGGTTTACCTTTGTTTGGCTTTGGCTGAAGCTTCGAGAGCGCAGCGGCAACTGCTCCGCCCACCGTTGTATTGGCCGCTGCATTTGCAGCTGCCACTGCTGCCGCCGTTGCTGCTGCAGCTGCTGCCGTTGTGGAACGTTGAGGGTAAATCTCATTGGTGTATTTGCGTAGGAGACGCAGACAGGATTTGTTAACATAGCCAAGGTATTGCAGGGTCTGTTGCAGTTGCAGGGGACGGGCGCGATCGCGTTGCTCACGCAACTGCGTCTTAAAGCACTCCCACGACCAACTGAGCAGCACCACCAGACTCTCAAAGCATTCACTGCTGACAGTGTTGGCAAAGGCCCGCGAGATGCGCTGCACGGGATCCGCATCGAGCAGTACTGGCGGCTGTTTGCAATCCTGTGTAACGAGGCGATACAGTATTGCGGGTATTTGGCCAGAGTTGACATCAGTGCCATTGTTAGCCTTTTTGCTGGATTTAAATGTAAACACCACTTGATCCTCTGTGGTCACCGAGGCCTGACCACACGAACCGCAATCGGAGGAGGGACCCGCTATGCGTGCCCATATTAAATACCAACGTCCAGCCGCTGCACTTACCGGCTTTGGCAACAAGATGTGATGCTTGCTACGTGCCGCACACTCGTATGGCACCTCCTTGGTTTCACTAATGAGGACGCCCTCCTTTTCATAGCCACCACCATCGGCGCCCAGATCGAAGAGCTTCAGTTTGCAGCTATATTCACCCCGACCACCGAACATGCCGAAGCCACACAAAACAATATCCGTGTCGGATGAGAAGCGTACGGCTTCCACACTGTGGCCAGAGTAACCCCAGCCGCCGCCAAAGTTATCAAAACGATTGACAACTTGATATTCGCCGCTTTGCGTTTCGGCCGTTTGATGTGGCTGCTTGGGCAGCACCTGCTCAAAGCAACCGGGTATATTATCCTGTGCCGATGTTAATATATCCAGGCAGGCCAATAAATTAAGCGATGCCTGTGAGCGGGATACACGTGCCTCCTGTTTGCTGGGCAGCGTTAATTCCGGTGAAAGCAACGCTCTATAGTTGGCCGCATTCTAAAATTAAATTAAATTATTATTGATTATTAATTTGTTTATATAAACTGATTACAATATGGCAACATACCGCATCGGATTCAGATATTTCGCTGGCCACAACATTGTGACAGCGCAGCTTGCGAGAGACACCATCAAATACCCAGAGCACATTGTAGCTGGGATCCATTGCAAAAGCAATCTGTACAGGCAATGGTTGATGCTGTTGTTGATCCGGTGATGCGGCCTCCTGACGGGATCGGACACGTCTTTGCCTTGGCATTGCGGCAACAGCTAAGGGGTTTCCTGATGCCGTTTCCAGATGCTGCTGCTGCTGCTGCTGCTGCTCCTCAAAGATTTGATTGCGCGCCTCATGCATGCTCCTTGACATTTGCTCATTAATTGGCACACCTGCTGTGCTGCTGCTTATCATGGGTAGCTCACTCACCGGCGTCGCCACATCCACGTTTCGGTTAATCTCGTTCTGCCCCTGTGAGAGTTGCGTCTGCAGCAGCTGGGCAAAGTTCGACTGTCCCCGATAATGCGGCGTGCAGCTGCCATCGCTGCGATTTATGGAAAGCGTTTGGAATGACAGCGGTATGCTGGGGATGAGCACTGCAACCCAAGTGAATCAATTTGAAATGGTTAATACCAGATTTGGAACAATTAGAATTATAATGTACTAGGCAGGATGAAGGATCAAGGAGGAACATAACAAAATTAAATTCGGTTATGTAAAGGGGCAAGAGAAGGGATCCAGGTTGGGTTATATCTAAATTATACTAACGTATGGTCTTTTTGTTGGCCACCACATGCATCTTGGGCAGCATTTGAGCGGTGATTAGCGATTCGTCAATCTTGATGAATGTCTGATCGCCATTGGCACCAATCCAGGTAACCTTTTTGCCATAACTGGGTCCCAAGCCACTGAAAAATTAATTTAATAATCGAAATTAACAATGAAGCATCATGGCTAAATGTAAATATCAAAATGGCTTACAAGACGGCACCAGGCGCACAGTTCCATAGAAATTTTTGACGTTGCGTTATTATGGACGCGGTATTGGGTGGTATCAGGAGCGACTCTTTGGAGCTACCAGGTAGCATGCTGGCCGCTTCCTGTGTGCCAGCTTCCTCATCCTGTTGCTGGGGGCCAACATTGACAAGCAAAGGCTTTTGGCCGTAATCACTGGGCAAGCGGCCCAATTGACCCTTTTGATAGTTGCCAAAGGTATATACGACACCTTTGTGGGTTAGCAGCACCGTGTGATTGCTACCGGCAGCCACTTGGCTAATGGCGCCCTGCACCTGAACTCTTATTGGTCCACTAACCGGCTGCAAATCGCCCGTTCCCAGTTGACCATATTGATTGCTGCCAAAGGAGAAGACCTCGCCGGCGAGCGTTAGCAGCACAGTATGATGCAAACCACAAGCCACTTGCACCACAGGTGAGCCACTGGGCAATTGCAGCAATTGTGGTGCCAGGGGCGCAACGCGCGGTGGATCCTTCTCCAAATCAGTGGGCGTACCACCGCCGCCACCTGCAGCCCCTGTATCCAGTTCCGCTGGTTTCTTCTCTTTGCGTCGCATTATGAGTGTCTTGGAGCGCTGCTGGCGCTGCAGTTCATTGGGGGGCAAGGATTTTAGCTCCACTTTGATATCTGCTATGTGGATAGAAAAAATATATACATATATATATATATTTGGCATATAGTATAAACTTACCGATTTCGCTCTCTTGCAAGGCAACGCAAGAGGTGCACAATCCACATTTGGCGCAACCAGCATCGCCATGTCCACAGGGACAAATACTACCGGCTAAGCGCTGCTCGAGCGGCACATTTAACGCGGATACGCAGCTGACATTATAGCCAGTGCATTCGCGGCACATGACACAGACGCGACACTGGCCTTGGACTATATTATGATCATCATAATCGCACAATGTGGAGAAATCAAATTTATGACGTAGCTTGTCAGCCTGCTGGCCAAGTAGTGCATACGCTATCGAGGAGGTGGGCACATCCTTAACAGGCATCATTTTGTTAAAGACACGTCCACATTGTCCCTTATTGTTCAGTCCAAATGTAAACAGTTGGCCCTTGGCGTTGAGGGCGACACAATGGGCCTTGCCCAATGCCACCTTGGTCACATGCTGATCCAAAAGATCACTAACAAAGCCCATCGAATCACAGTGGGCCGTATCCTTGCCGTACATGATCAATTTGCCCGTTTTCGTTACAAACGCAGAGGTGCCATTATTACAGGCCGCATGGATCACAACATGACCATCGATTTTGCTCATCTTTTTGGGCTTCACAGCCTTTGGTTGTCTGCGATTCTTGGAACTATCGCCATCCTCACCGCGACGCGCTGTCCCGGCAAAATAAACCGTGCCATCATCATTCACCAGAAGCGCATGTATACCATCGTGTCCAACGGCCACATGGACAATATGAGCCGCCTTGGATACTATCAGTTCGGTTAACTTCAACGTGGGCGTACGACCTACACATTTGAGTCCCAATGCCGCCGATTTGCCGTAATAATAGACACGCCCATTGCTGGCGCGGACCAATCCAAATTCCTTGCCACATGCCATGCCCAAGACATCGGAGTCGCGACACGTTGCCGGCAGCTTTGGTTCAAAGCTATTATGTGCCGACTGAATGCGCTGTATCTGATGCTGATTCAGTAGCTCATCCTCGAACGCCGCATAGCCCAATGTGCGAAACTTTTTCCGTGCCAGCTGCAATGGCAACTCAAACGGTGGCGGCTCACTGCTATAACTATTATGATAGAGATTCAGCTTCTTCACAACCAGCGTGTCCTGCAAACCAAAAATAAAATCGTAAGCAAGGAATTTAAAAATGATTTATTATTCTTAAAAAAATAAAAATAAATAATAAAATAAAACAAATTTTGACATTTCGATTAATTAAAAAAAAAAGAAATAATAATTATAGGATTCATAAGATATTTTTCAAATAGCCTACATTGATATACTCACATCTCGATTACTGCAAATTGCATGTAGAGAATCATCATCGGTGAAGAGCACATAATTGAGACCCTCGCGCATGGATAGCATATTGAGTGGATTCATTGACTTGACCGCCAATGTATCCATACCGATCAGCTGCAGTTGGTCAGCGCTACGCTTGCAATTACGCCGAAAGTACATTTGTCCGGCACAATAGCCCAGCCAAGCGCTGCGCTCTCTGCTAAATTCATCATTTTGCGCGTAGATGTGTCCTTTGTATGAGCCACCAAATCCAGTGCCGATCTTCAATAAAGCACCACCGTATAATAAATACACAAAGACACCATCGCAGGCCATGGCCGGAGCTATATGATGCATTGCAGCAGTTAACGTAGGTAATTTTAAAGTGAACTGAAAACCGAAATCAATTGTAATTTGCATTTTTATCAATAGTTTCCATTGATTCCAAAATGTTGTATCCTTACCTCATCAATTAGTGAATTGTGCGGCACACCGTGGCTATGGAAATCGGGACGCGTTGGCTTATTGAGCGCTGCACTGATCACAGTATGCTGCAGTGAAGCCAAAACTGCCGGTAACTGAACGATTTGTGACGATAGCTGCCTCGGTGACATTAGCATGGCAGCAATGGCCTTTAACATTTTACCCGTATCACCGCGAGCGATGCACAATCCAAGGAGCGCGGCACAAGCCATAGCCGACCAATTGGCTTCGGCACCAGTGCTAGAACTAATCGCCGCCGGCATGGTAGCCAAATCCAATAACAAATCATAAAGCGGATTTATAAGATTCTCTGGCTCAAGTTTAAATGATTCCGGTTGTTGGCCCTGGATGACATCAAGCAGAGCTTTGAGTGCTTTCGTGCATAGCAGCGGCTGGATGTGACGTGCATCCGCAATTAGTTCGAAGAGACTGCGTAAACCGGCGCCCACAATAAGCGGCACAGTGGCATAAACTGGCTCACGTTCCTCTGGCTCTTCCGTATCCGAGTCAGCATCGCTGTTGGCGCTATTATTTGCACGCTTATCACCTTGGTTAGCCCCAGCACCTGCAACACCAGCCACTCCTGCAGCTGCTGCTGCTCCACCAGCAGCGCCAGCTGCACCAGCACCTCCGGCTACTGGCAATGGTGCATGACACGAACATTCCACCAAGTTACTGACCATACAACTTCCAGCGCAAACTAGACAGCATGACGAGCCCATATTGCCGCTCCATTTTTTTAGCGCCGATGCGGCAGCTATAGCACCCGGTCCCGTACCATCATGGAAGAGTGCAAAACGCGTTTCCGCCTCCAGCACTGTGGAGCGAATAGCGGAGAATACCGCAAATTTCGATGCATTGGGATCAAGCTCAATATGTGCAACTGGGAATGTGGGCATAAACAGCAATTGATCCTTAACGAGCGGTGGATCTAATGGATTTACTATGCCAGCAACACCGCCGACACCACCACCAGCTGCATTACCCCCTTCCAATACAGCTGCTGCTCCGGCTGCTGCCATTGCAGCAGCTGATTTCTCCTTGCGACTTTTGCGCTTTGTGGTTGCCTTGCGTTCATTTTGCAATTTCCTACAAATATCAATGGTAATAAAACCGTAAGATTATTAATAATAAGCATTATGACAATCATAATTATAGTACAGCTATTGATTTAATAACAAATAAATTAATGCAGGTCACGGCCGTTCATTCGATTGCCAACACGCATACAACTTGATATCGATCAGCTGTTTTCTATGTTTTTTTTTTCCATGCCGTGGTGCTGCCCACTTGTCGTTGGGCGCCAATTTCAACCCCAGTGTAACGATGACATCGTCTAGGGGTTGAAGACCTACATACATTTGAACGAAAATCGATCGATTTTATTTTACTTTATTTTTTTTTTTTCAACCCCTAAAATGCAATGTCGCCGACACCGTCGGCGCAATCACCTCCCCCTACCAACCCCATCGGCAAATAAACCTAGCCGCATTATATTTCATTATTTGCAATTTACATTACCTGCGAGTGTTGTTTGTATATAATTCATAGAAATGATCACCATATTTCATTGGATTCAATAATCCAACCATAATAGCTTTTGCTCCCAAAAGCGATTTGCGCAAAAATGCGTTTTACTTGTTCTTCGTTTTTTTTTTTTTCTATTTTATCTTATTTTATTTTATTTTTTCTCCTTTTTGTGTCGTATTTTTTAAAATCGATATTTTGTATTCGCGTACTTTATATACATTTATGTATTTATATGTACATAAGTATGTCGTTATACGTTATTATACCGTTAAGGTAGGCGATGGCTATTTTTTTTATTTTATGCTTGTTTTGTTTTTTTTTCAATTTACTTTGGCGACTCGCGCCTTTTACCGTAGAACTACAAATAAAAAGCTGAACGCTTGTACGATTTTTCTTTGTTTTTTCTTTGGCTATAATTTATTGCACACAATATTTATAAAATAACTAAGAATTAACTATTCTACTCGCGAACTTATTGCATATTTTTTGTTGTATGATTGCACCACTGTCTCTATATAAAATGTATCGATAAATCGCAAAAGGACATGCCATGATTGTGGGCTGCTAATTTCCGATTACGAGAAAAATATTTATTAATATGTTAATATCAACATTTTAAAATGTTCGTCGTGAGAAACAAATTCTTTATTTAAATTTTTTTATTCATGAAATTGTTAATTATTAATTTTAAATAGTCGATAGGAAAGCCTATATACTTGCTTATCATTTTCGCCTTATTATCTTATCTTATCTTATTGTATTGTAAACAAGCCAAAAATTATTACTACAACACTTAGTCTATTAAATTTTAAACCTAAATTGTTTAGTAAATTTACCTGACATTAAAATATTCAAACATTCGAAAAAAATCTATCGACAGGAGAATCGAAGTAAGTTATCGATATAGGTGTACTAGTATGTATCGAAAATGAATTTCTTTTTACATATACAAATTTTCATTGGAATACATTTATGTTCCTATGATAGCTTTTTATTATTTCATTTAAATATTAAGAGCACATAATATTTAATGCGGTCAACATTCATATCGATTATTATTGTGCTAATACAACCGTGTTTGACAACAGCTGTTTAACGATTACAACAACACCAAATTGACAGCAGCACCGTAGCAGCAACAGAAATCGACTAGGAACATTTTACGTAATTTATTGTTATTGAATTATAAAGTTGAAATTAAGAAATTAATGAAGTTTTCATAATTGACACAGGATGGGCAATGCCGTGACTCATTATATGAAGCCGGACGTTATGCCTGGGGCTGATGTTGTGCCCAGCTTTGATCCAATGCTCGGCTTTGAAACCCGCAAGGAGCGCGTTATGATAGCCACCCAGGAGGAAATGGAATCAGCAAAAATTCCACTGGAAAATCGTGATTATTGTGCCCACAAGTTGATCACGTATCAAGCCTGTCGCACCGACAAGTTCCCCTTTGTTTATCAGTGCGCGCACGAGAAGCACGATTATCTCACCTGCGAATACGAAGATTACGTGCTCCGTATGAAGGAATTTGAACGCGAACGCCGACTCCTGGAGCGCCAGAAGCGTCTCAACAAGAAAGCTTAATCGTTGTTATTATTCCGTTTAACTGGGTAGATATATATATATATATTTGCATATATATGTATATACATATGGAGATGCGGAGTGCTGTCAACAAATTTCTTATGCGTCGCAAGTGGAAATTTTAATAAATATGCCTAGTAATAATATGGATCTGTTTTTTTTTTTAGTAATTTAAATTAAAACAAAACTCAACCAAAAACAACAATGTCTAATTTTAAATACGAAAATGTAAACAAAACATCTATAGATGATTTTTGTCAGGCGTAACACTAATTTTCCAAAATTGCTATCCATGCGTGAGATAACGCATGTCGCGTATAGTTTAATATTAAAGTTGTCCAAAATAAAAAAATTATTACTATTCGTCAAGAAGTTGATTTCACGTAAGAACAAATTACACCTTTGCTAAGTTTATTAGTGAAAAAGTCCATTTAAAAATATATATTTACATAAAATACATTAAATTTATATAAAATTGGCCTAATAGGGATAATATTTCATTGATAAAGTAAGCAAACTATTTACTTCTTTAATTGATTTATTTATTGTGATTAATTTACCTATCAGGCTTATAAATAGGATGATCGAGCCTGGTGGAGAAAACATAATATTGCGGGGTTCGTTTTCTCGGCATCGATGTTTAAAGGGAACTCTGCCCGTAAGATGGGTTTTCTAACAGAACAATGACTGGAATCACACCGCGAAGCTTATACTAGATTGGTTCTAGGATAATAATATTGTAATATAAACAAATTGAGCCATCAATGCCAGTTAACCGATTTAAATCCAATAGAGTAAGTAAGTAAAGAAGTGTGCTAAATATTATTATATATAAAAAATTTTTATGACATAGGGATAGTTATTATGAATAATATAAAATTAATTAGTATATTTCGATAATTTTTTTTTAAATTATACTTATTACAAAAAATTCATTATATTAATTTTTTATTTAAAATAAAACAATTTTTTCGGTTCATATAACAACTTTATAGTATAGTTGTGCTTATTTGTATGCCCAGTTGTGTATATATACAAATAATGAACAAAAACAAAGAAAATCTTAAAAAATAATACAGTTAAAGTTACAACAAATACGCCCACAAATTGAAGGATTAGCCCTAGTTATAATTTAAAAAAAATATATTTCTAAATTAAAAGAAAACAATAAATATTTAAAAAGAAGCAAAAAAAATTAAACTGATTAAATAAGTTTGATTTAAAATTATAAATTTATAAATATAAAAAAAAAAACCGGCATCACAAAAAATACAATATACCATATACACACTAATTACAATATACATACGATACGTGTGCACTATAATTCTTTGATCCTGTGACACAATTGAATCGGGTTATTTGAGTCGATCACTTGCACAATTGGCTAAAACATGATGACTTCACACTAGCATTACAATTGTTCAATTAATTAATGAACATTAAATTTATGCCGTGCTTGTTTTCGTTACAGTGTATGTACATTTTTCACTTTTGTGTGTTTAAAATATTCAAAAAACGTAGGCTAAATAGCGTATGTATGTTATATTCGCATTGCATGTACAATATGTATATGTATGAAAAAGCATATTGTTCATAAAAATTAATTCACGGATTTTTACATTTTCTAAAATCTTTTAAACAATAAATGTCGCTTAGTAATAACAATTGATCGAATACCCTGTCATTTAATATGTATATATGTACATATATATGTATTCCGTATGTATGACCTATTTAGTGTGGCGCACACAATTGTAGTCACGCCTTAAAGTAGGCAATATATTTAGTGGATTTTGTGCTATTTTGAATATTAATATCTGTTTGGAATTGTTGTCAATAAACAAACAAGTACATGCATGTTCGTAAGTAGAAAAAAAAATAAAAATAAATAAAAATTCAATGCTCAACAATAATTTGCATACTAATAAATTAATATGAAGGTTATAGAAACGCACACATATATACATACATACTTTGTACACATTCCTTTGTGAATGGCGTTTGTTTGTGTGCGTTTGTACTTGATAACGATGAATCTCAGTGATAATTAAGATTACTAAGAAAGCAAAATAAATCATCGGTTAATTTATTATATTAAATGTTAACAATGAAATTTTCATTAGGCATATACATACATATGTACATAAGTATGTATTAGGTCATTACTTATAATTGCCGACTTTAATGCAAAATAACTTGCTTATAATTTTTTGTTTCATTTTGTTTAAAACCCTGTATTAACAATTATATTCTTAACCTATGGCAAAATGCATATGTGCATATCAATGTACATATGTACATATGTACATACATATGTATGTATGTACACAATTGCATTTATTTTTTTTATACTTACATGTATGTATGTATGTACATATATCGTACATATTTTAAAATATGTATGCGAATATGTATATGTATGTATTTAGTTACAAAATCATATTAGTCTACGGAAGGATATAGGAATATGTATGTACGTATATGTACATACGTATGTATGCATGCATATGTACACATATGTATATATGTATAGTTGCATGTTTATGTTCTCTCCTTGAGACAGCAGCTCAGTTAATAAACATGTGCACCTACGTCGTCTGTTCGCATGTGTGTGTGGGTATACAATGTATATGTATGTATGCTCATGATTTACTATTGCATTACTCATAGTTTTTTCATTCGAGTGTACACACACTCTCTCTCTCTCTCTCTCTTTCTCAACGACAGGTGAGTCATAAACTGATAGCAGTGCAGTCAACAGCGGCAGCAGAAGTAGTGACAATTTTTGCTCTTTCTCTCTCGTGTTGTTATTTTTTTGTTTTTTTGGTTTTTGTTTACGCATTCTCATTGGATAAATTGTAAAGCAAAAAGCAATTAACCGTTACATTGCCCTGTGCATGCCAGGGGTGTGTTAAGGCCAATTGCATCAACAACCACATTAACATTAAAAAGCTCGAGACATTGGCGCTATATGTGTACATACTACATACATACATACACATGTATGTTAGTAGATACAATCTGTACATATTTGTACACACATACATACATACTATATACTTATGAATTCAAATGTATGAATTGCTTCGCTCGGGATTTGTTGTTTTTGTTTTTTTTTTTGTGTGACACCATGACGTCATCGTCGTCATCGCCTCGCTGACTGTCTGAATGAATCGCATTGCGTCGCGGCTGCTGCTTCTATTGCTGCTACTGGTTGATATTCTCGCAACAACAACTTGTTGTTTTTCTACACTTTTCAAAATATATATTCATTTTCTGATATAATATGTTACATATAAGTAACATAAAATACAAATTAATATTTAAATACGCAGTATTTGGTCAAAACTTAAATTAATAATTACTGTTTTGCCTATCTATATAAAAAAATAAATTAAATTTATCTTCTAATAATAATAATGTTGTGGCTAAAGCTTCGAATTATTAAATCTACATATGTATATTGTTGTGTAGCTTTTGATAAGATTTAGCTGGCAAGTGTATACAATTTTCGGCTAGCGATTATACCTGCTGGTTGTTGTTGGTTTTGTGAGCATGTAGTTTGTTTGCTTTTCTGCTTTTTGTTTTTGTTTTTGTATTTTTACGCGGCAGGCGTGTGCGTTGACGCTGCGTCGCTGTGTCGCTGCCTTTAACCGGCTGGCCCAGAGAGGAAAAGACGTAAATGAAATTGAAAATATTTTTTCAGTTTCAGTTTCGTTTTTAACGTACGCGCGCCAAGACGTTTCCCAAGCAGCAAGCTTGAAATTCAATTTTTTTAAAAAAATATATATATTTAAAAAAAATATATTGAAGAAAACCAACACAAAAATATTGTTGGCGTAATACTTGAAAAGTGTGAACAGAGTCGGCGATTTATATTTGTGAGTCTAAAAACAAAAAGCTCAACGATCATAATATTGATATGTACCACATATATGCATACTTGTATATATATACATACATTTAAATGTATATATTTATTTATTTTTGTATTTTTGTATTTTTTTTTTTTTGGAATTAGTTCGAAATAGTTGATAGAAAAATAATAATAAAATCTATTTTTGGAGAAGAGTACAGGATTTTAAGGCGTGGCACTTTTAATAGAAAACAAACACAAAAAAAAAAATCTAGAAATTTGTGTAGTTTCTCCTTCTGGGGGTCGTAAACAAAAGAAAAACTTTAGCGATGATCTCATTGCGTATTCGCCAAGTGTGCAGCAATCCAAAAACAAAAACAAAAAAATAAAAAAAAAAACATAAAATTATAAGAGACCGCAATGCAACAACTGTTAAAATACAATATGTTATCAGTATGCACTGTGTGTATTTGTATGTAATGCCCATATGAATGCACATATATACATGCACATACATACATACACACAAATGTATATCAAAAATACATTATATTATTATTATGTTCTATATTTGTATATTAATATTGTTTTTTACTTTATTATATGACAATGTAATTGTTGAATTCCTTCACTTAGCTTGATTGTGAGGCGCTAC
Source organism: Mulgravea parasiatica (assembly GCA_037075045.1). Lineage (NCBI taxonomy): Eukaryota > Metazoa > Arthropoda > Insecta > Diptera > Drosophilidae > Mulgravea > Mulgravea parasiatica. The sequence continues at coordinate 4,586 of JBAMCR010000391.1, read as the reverse complement.
AAAAAGCATTTCGAAATGCACGAATGTTGTTAGCATTTCATGTTTCAAATCTGTTATCGATCAATGTATGTATGAATGTATGTACATACATGTTTCAGGCACGATAACATTTTCATCAATTGAACAAAATACATGAGGGTACAAATATGCGAAAGATATTAGATCTAACATTCAGTGATAGTTGAATCATTCCTTTTAGAAATAATAATGATTCTATATCATCTTGTAAATTCTTTAAAAAACAACATTATTTGACTTGGTCAAAAGCGCAATTTAATTTGTAATGACAATCTTAATATGTGTAATAAAACATATACTATGTATAATTGTTTATTATTGTTTTTTTTTTATTGTGCATGAACTCACGTTAAGAAGATATCCAAAATATTCGACCAACGTGACTCGCATGCCGGAGATTTACAAACATTAGATTATATTTGCTATACATACATACATACATACATACATACATATATTGCTTTATTTTGGTTTGTTTTTATTAAGAATACATTAAAATTCAAGGAAGTATTATTTGCAAAGTAAATGTGTAGTATTCGTGATAATTTGGCTTTTAATGAATATTTATGAATACAATACGAATACGCAGTTAAGAAGCATATACATACATATGTACATACATACACTGCGTACTTATGTCATGTTTCAGTGCGTTTGACGCTTTTCATTCAAATCTACTGAATAAACATTAAATATAAAATCAAATCAAACTTAATCATATCTATATAAAGCCATAATAACTATTCATGACAAAAGACAAAAAGCGCGCTTAAATTTAAACATTTATAGAAAAATATACGAACTCTTTAGAATTTACTAGATATTAATATTATTATGATATTTAAGCCTAATATAAATTATATTATGATGAATAATTCTGTCTCATTATCATATAAATGGTTTATTATATTCATTTATATATTTTTGTTTTGTTTTGTTTTGTTTATGTTTTATTTTTGTAAATTATATCAGTCAGAAAACTTGTTTATATGCATAGTATAACTAATTTTTGAACAACATTGTTTACAAAACCGAACTCCTTTTCGATCTTCTTTTTTTTTAATCTAACCATATTCGGCAGTTATTCTGTAAATATAAATGTATATTATATATTTTTTAAGTTTAAAATCTTTTTAGCATTTAATTTCTCATTTAATTTTCCATTCTAATTTATTTTAAGAAAATTTTTCGTTTTTATATTTCAATTATTCATTAAATTGAATTATGTATATTTTGATTATAATATTGTTATTTACTTAAAACATTTTTAATGGCAACATACACATAAAAACCAACACCTGTTGCTAAGTGTTAATTTCGTTTTCGTTTTTCTTGTTGTTGTTGCTCGAGTCTTAATTGAAAACTTATACGATTATAATAGTAGAAAAGTAAAAAACAAAATCAAAAACAAAAACAAAAAAAAGAATTTCAAAAATGTTGTACACAATCAACGGAAGCTAAGCGGAGATTCATCCGCACACTAATCAACATAAAATGTCGTTCGGTTTGTTTGGAATTTTGTTGTTGTTGTTGATCTTGTTGTTGTTTTTTTTGTTGTTATTGTTGTAATTGTTTATTTTTGGTTGGGTTTTTGTTTTATTTTTTTTGTTTTGGAAGAGGGTGGGGCTTTTATGGATAGAATCACTTGCTAAACTTGAATCTCAATGGCATATTATTATTATTATTATTAGCCACATTCCTGATTCTCAATAAAGTCATTGCGTCATCCATGGAGATTAGTTGAATTTGATGTTTCGATGAATGGACAGACGGATAGGTGGATGGCGTCATTATTGTGACTGGAAGCATCTGACTAATGCCGTTTACATGTGAACGAACCATGTACAATAGTTGAATTTTAAAATAAAACATAACAATTATGATAAAAGCAAGAAGAAAACAACTATAATAAAAATAACATGATAAGCATAATTAGTAATTAATTTATTAGTAATAAATATTTTCTTGAATACAAATGCAGTTATCGTATTGTAGTTAAAACTTTGATCCAAGATAAGATGAGGAATGAATCTTTTCTTAAAAACAGTTACAGCTATAATTTATTAAGTATACGCCACGATTTACATAAATATTCAAACTTAAATTAAAAATCGCACAATTGCTTCCACTCGCTCAACACTTGGCGAAAATAAATGTACAAATTTACGCGCGCCCCAATTCAAAAATACTTACAAACACATACACACACACGCGTACATATGTACATGCATGCATACGGTATGTGATATATGTATGTATGTAGTTATAGATCAACCTATATACATATGTATATGCGAAAGCGATTTTCATCCAAATGTTTTGCAAAAATAAATAAATAAATAAATGAAAATAAAGTCCATGACGTCACTGTAATACATTTGTATACATACGTACATACAATACATATACAATAGATGAATGTAAAAGCATTCGAATCAGATACATACATATGCATGCACACCTACATACATATGCGCATCAATATATACAATTACAGATGCATTAGCACACGTATGTACATCCATATGCATGTATGTATTCATGTATATATGTATGTATGTATGTAGGCATGACAGTAAATAGATTTTCTAGTTTCTCCTGCGCTTGTTTCAATAACATTTGGAGCTCAATGAGGACGGCATTGAAAAATGTTTAATTTTAGAAAAAATAATAACAAATTATATGGCCAAAAATACAAAAGTTTAGCCAATGGGCGTGGCGGCTAGGGCAAAAACAAAAAATAAAAAACAATAACAACAACAATTTGTAACAACTGTAAAAATACTTGCAACATGCACAATGAAATAATTTACATATGTACATACATTCATACATACATGTTGTAAAATATATTCAAGAATTTTCCATTTTGTTTTGAGATCAATAAATCAAAAATGATATAAAAAAATTGATGATGATAAACACAAATATGTTTATAATTATCCATATAAGAGTATGTATGTAGATGTATGTATATACATAGTTACATGTTATTGAGGTCAAATAGTTAAACACCTTGAATATATGTATGTATGTACATATATACATAAAGAAGCTAAGGTTAGGTTTCGCTTGCAAAATATTTCGTATTCTATTTCTATTTTTTTTGTCACAATTTTAAAGTCTTCTTTTCAACACATTGAATGTTATATTAAAAAAAAATAAATAGTATTATTTGTTTTCAAAATGAAATAAATCTTTCAAAAATTAATTCGCCCGATTACTTAATCATGTTTTTGATATTTATTAACTTTAAATCGATTTGTTTTTTAATCAATAATTTAAAAAAAAGGGAATACTAATATCTTTTTTTTTTTGTTACTGTTTTGGTTTCAGATCCAACCCATCCCACCTTGAGAAACTGCGAAGATGTCTCACTCAGTGACCATAACACGTACCACAACCAGCACCACGAACACTTCCTACATTGTCCTCAATACGGGCTATGTGAAGACGTTTCCGGGTATTCTAAAGCTGTTCCAGCTGGTAAGTGCAGCAAGAAAATATTAACTATGTATAATTAAAATGATCATTTTTGAATTGATAAAATATAATTTTCAATTTTCCATTTACAGCTTATTGGCATCGCGGTTGTTACCATAATGGCGATACATTTCAAGGATTACCGTGGCTTACCCGATCTGTTTCATTATTTAATGGCCACCACATTTATGATAGGGACATTTTGTTTATTCCTCGCCTGCCTCACATCCCTTAGCACGGGCGGACTCATCGCCAAAACAATCTATGTACGTTCTTATATACAAACATATATTACATAATATTGTATATAATTTGGAACTAAATTATATATTTTATATTTTTCATACAGGAATTGATATATCATAGTGTCGCGGCTATACTACTGCTCGCATCATCTGCCTATCTATTGATTAAGTTGCAAGATTACAATCATAAGCCATATATGGCGGCTGCCATTTTGGGCCTGGTCAATACCGTGCTATATATAATTAGCGCATTCCTGGCACATCGATCATATCGCGGCATTTAAGCCAATTAATTGCAGTCGCTTGCATTTTTTTTCTTTCGTTTTTTTTTTTTTAAAACGCGCATTCAAATGAAATTAAAAAAAAAAGAAATTAAAGAAATAAGAAGAAGAGAAATGTTAATTAACACTAACAGAGATCATCAGATTCAGAATCAGAAATAATACTATTTATATCGGCGTTAGCCATAGCCAATTAACGCGCAAGCCATACAGAGAGTCTCTTTGTTGTACTGTTTAAATATATTTGTGGCGCTCTTTAGTAGTTTTACACTACATAAAATATTATTATTATTTTTATTTTTATTATTACTATTATTATTTTATTTTATTTTTGATTTTATTTAACTTTTATATCTCACTCGTGTCTGTCTTTTATACCAAACAGCATATTATGTATTCGAATAAATGTGTCTATATGTTCATATATATGTAAAATAAAAAAAAATAAATAAAAAAAAAATATATATATATATATATATATATATATATATATATATATATATATATATATACACCCCATCTCCTCTACACCTCCCCGAACACACGAAAAAACCCACAA
>JBAMCR010000390.1:0-19087 GCA_037075045.1 Mulgravea parasiatica | reverse complement strand
AAAATGTCATCTAAATGTCTTATTTTAAAATGTCATCTAAATGTATTATTTCAAAATGTCATCTAAATGTCTTATTTTAAAATGTCATCTAAATGTCTTATTTTAAAATGTCATCTAAATGTATTATTTCAAAATGTCATCTAAATGTCTTATTTCAAAATGTCATCTAAATGTCATCTAAATGTCCTATTTCAAAATGTCATCTAAATGTCCTATATCAAAATGTCATCTAAATGTATTATTTCAAAATGTCATCTAAATGTCAAATTGTAAAATGTCATCTAAATGTATTTTTACAAAATGTTACCTTTCCGTTTGTAAGTATACAAATGAGCTAGGAAATGAGTAGCAAAGCACGGCGGGATTGCTAGTATTGTAAAAGTGTATGTGTATCTAGTTAAATGCAACATATTTATAATTTAATTTTGGGCTATTGTCTGTGTGACTATTTACAGAAGAAACCAATGCATAACTTGAGGCGCACAAGCCGCAGTCTCATCCGAATTGCCAATGTACTCGTATGTATATATGTATGTGCAATAGAATATATTGATATAAAATAGAAGTATATACCATATGCCATAATCCCTGGGGCAGTTGACAGTTTCATTTGGTAAACATTGTCAAATTCAAATCAATCAACAACAAACCGCAAAGAGCAAAACATGTTTAACTAAATGTTTACACAATAAACGGAAACAAAACGAAACTCACAATTGACAATCAATGTAAACACAACATATATTATGTATATACACTATATCATTACGATTAAATGAACTACAAATATGAGATGTACACACACACACACAAACACATGCATGTACAGTGAACATCCGATAATATGAACCAATTCCAATTTAAGGCCATGTACAGCGTCCACTTGACTTGAGAGTTCTTACCTATCCTGGGTAATAAACGCAAAAGTCACAAGCCCCGACCTGAGCGTTCTACTTATTAGAAAATAAAACTCATATACACTTAAAAAAAAAAGAACCAACCTCTTTTTTTAATGCACAATGTTTTACAAAGAAGTATTTATTATTTTAAACTTTGTTGAAAATCAATTCTGATTAAAACGTAAATTCGTATTCATCTTTTTTATTCAAGTATCCAACAAATAATCAAATTGAAATAACAAAATAATTTTTCAAATTTTATAAAAATTTATATAAAAATAAACATTTATTATATTTATATTTATTATTAAATTAATGAAAAATATACGAATTAAGTTTGTTGGTTTATTTCCTTTTGTTTAGTGTACCATATACATAAGTATGTACATACGTATGTGCATGTGCTTGTATTTATCTTGTACCTGGAAAGTGGAAAGGGGGATGGGGGAGGGGGGAAGGGTGCTGAAAAGGATACTTATGTATATTTTTGAAGCTAGAGCCCCTGAGTAGGCAATCATTTGGTCCATAAAGCACACGATGCGCCCGCCCAAAATGCCATGTGCCAAACGGATATCGTGCAACAACACGTGAGTGTGTGAGTGTGTGTGTGTGTGAGAGGAGCTTACGAGGGGGATGAGCACTGAATTGTGATAGGGGGAGGGGGGTCCTAGGCTCTACTATATAAAAAGTAGAATGGCAGTAAAGGAAATGTTGACGTCGCGACAGGAAATCAGTTGAAGTCACGAGGCATAAAAGTCAACTTTAGTTCCAACGACTGAAATGACATGGCTTTGCGTTATACGTTTGTATGTATGTGTGTGTGTATGCATGTACTATATGTATGTACATAGATAAGCTTTGAACTTTAACCTTTTGGCACACTCAGAAATCAAGCGGATGTTGACGGGAGGGGCGGTAGAAAAACAGATGAAAGTGTCATAAAATAAATGAAAACTATCGCTGGCCATAAAGCTGATAAGGTCGAATCGCAATAACAAACAAAATCGAAACCCAAACCCGACTCCAAACCCAAGCCCAAACCCAAAACGAGAAGCAAAAGTCAAGACTCGAGCCGACAAACCCAAAATCCTTTTAATGTCCTTTGGCGAATGATAGCAATAGCTGTTATCCTTGTAAACTGTTGGCCATGTACTTAGCTTGCAAATGAGCTTTTAAATATTTTGCGCTAACTGTACTTGAGCAAGACTCCAACGGTTAACCGGGTAAAAGCGTAACGGGCAACCGGGTAAAAGGGTAACGGGTAACCAGGTAACCGTATAGCTGGTAGACTTTAAGCATCGCTGTGCAGAATGCAAAACGTAATTACTTTATATTGCATTTCTATCTCGCTCTCGCTCTTACTCATGCTCTCTTTCTCCATCTCGGTCTGCTTCTCTTACCCTCTCTGTCTGTCCAATTAAACTTCAATTGCCAGGTATTGTTTTAATACACGTTTATGACTACAGGGTATTTTCGGGTATAACACAATTTATTCATTTCTCATTTGAACATAAAATAAATATTTGTACAACAATGCGAAATATTAAAATTTACATTTATTTACATAATAAAAATTTATTATTATTATTTTTTAAGAATAAAAAACATATATATCATATATTAAATATATATGGAATTAATTAATTATATATTGCATATACAAACTAATGTTTATGTAAATAATAATTTTTTTAATATACATATTTTGTTACTTTTTGCAGGGTATCATGAAAGTCGTGGCATTACAGTTTTGCTCGATAACGGCAACTGCAACATTTGGTGCTAGGGGCGCAGTTTTTTAATTAAACTTCTCTATGGATGTGCCTGAATAGCCAGAATTGAGTTGTGCCCATTCGTTTTGGGCCACCAAATTGATGCCTTTAATCAGACGGGCACTTTAATGACACTTTATGAGGGGCGAAATGTCCTTCTTGGAATTGCAACTGGCCAAAATCCTTAACTCGATAAATTCATCGAAGTTGCCCAAAAGAAAATGCCATGTCCGGGGTATGGGAAAAACTTTGAAAAATGCCACAAGTCAATTTCAGAAAACTTCTCTCGGTAAAGCATCCATTACAAGTCAACCCTTTCTCAGCAAAGGAGAATGCCTTTTTTTTTGTTGTTGTTTTTTGTATGAGAAAATTTGTTGCTTAAGTTCTTTTATTTATTTATTTATTTTGTTGTTGCTGTTGGTTTGCTTCAATTGCCTTGAAATTTATGTGTTGGCGCCCAGCGTGAACTTGAAGCGAATAAATCCACATGAAGCGGATATTAAAAGGCATCATGAAACGAACCGAACGAATAAACTGTGCCCCCCCCCCCCCCCCCTCCACCCTCTTTGTGCCCCACATCAACTTTGGTAAGTAGCCACCCACTACCCCAACTAGTTAACCAAGCCGTTTATAAAGTCCTCCCCCATCTACATATCGTATGGTACATACATGTGGTATGTTATATACCATACATATACATTATACAGCTGATTGACTTGGATCGAGTTGGCTTTGTTAGCTTAAATTATGAACTTATAAATTGACAGCAAGGCAAGGAATTTATTTTATTTCTTTTTATATTTGTTATGTCCGTTTCATTTTCCCCTTTTTTTTCGCTTTTTTTGGTTTTGTTGGGAGTCAAAAAGAAAACATTGACCATGACAGGGAATTATTGTAGATGAAGGTCTTGAATGACTCCAAGAAACATGAACAGGAGAAAAATTCAAGTGAATCAAATACCAACGAGAAAATATACAAAAAATCTCAAAGTCTAGATACCCTGAACTACAATATAAAATATACTTTGAGAGCATTTATTCAAACTGAACCTATTTGAAACTGATATCTGCAGATTTTGTGATGTGGATCAAGAATCACCTGGACACGTTCTATGTGAATGTCCTGCACTTTGCAGGTGTCGAGCTCAACACCTGGGCAGGGCAATTGTGCAAACATACAGGATTTGGGATCTTAGCCCCTTAAAGATGGTAATAATTAAAAAAAAATAATATACGATATAATATTTAATAATTAAATAATATGACTTTTGCAGGAGTTATTTAATTGTCTATCAAATGATATAAAAAATTAATTTATAATTGAAATCACTTTATTTATTATAAATCGTAAAAAAGTGAATCTAGCAGATTAATAAAAATTGGAACAATAAATAAAATTCAAATCTTAAGATTTGGGAGAATACAACATTTAAATTTCAAATTTTGCAATTGCATATTTCGGCATAGCGACATATTTTTCTGACGGAGATATATCGTTTTAAAAATGTCATATCTTCGCGCGGAGCTATGTCGCTTCTAAAATAATAATTCTCCGCGCAAAGTCATGTCGATTTCATCCCTCGGCGGAGATATGTCGCTACCCCCTCGGCGGAGATATGTCGCTTCTCCCTCGGCGGAGATATGTCGCTACCCCCTCGACGGAGATATGTCGCTACCCCCTCGGCGGAGATATGTCGCTACCCCCTCGGCGGAGATATGTCGCGTGGAGTTATGTGACTACCCTGAATATTTTTATCACGATGACAGTTGGTAAACCAATTTCAGAGAAAATTCGAAATTTAATTTGAATAAACAAAAATTAATTAATGCATGTATAACTGTCATTACATAAAAAGGAAAACTATGCACCACTCTTAAGATCCCCACCCCGAACCAATTACGCAGAAGTTACAATATTATTATTATTAACTTTAATAAATTAATAACTAAACTCAAATAAATCCATATATAATACTAGACTTAACAAATGCCGCTTAGAGGCTTGTCTTGATTGCTCTTGTACTTTAGAATTAAATGATTAAATGACAATAAACTATATAAATAAATAATAATAACAATTACAAATTTATGTATGTATGTGCACGCACGTCTTTTATTATTACTGGCAGTAAAATAAATAATGGCAGTAAAATAAATAATTTAAATTATTGCAACTGGAATCAAACGAAGTTTATAAATATTCAAGCGAAACGATAAATTGATCTATTGTACAATAATAAATCTTAAGTAAACTTCAATGATGTACACAAAGATACCCACACATACACCCATATGTACATACATACATACATACACATATGCATACATACATACATACACATATGCATACATACATACCATTTAGTGAAATTTTTGCAGTCAGTTTTCAAATAATTTAACATGTTGCCAATGTCAATGAAACGTATTGTCATACGTTACATACACATACATATTATGCATGTGTATATACAATAGTTTTTGTACTAGGCACATTTCCAATTATGTTTGTATCTTTGTATCTTGTATCTTTTACATAGCCCATCTGCATGTACGTATACCTAAAGTGTGTATTTTTTTTCTTCCTTTTTTTTGTGTTTGCAGTTTAACAAAAACTTCAAAATTTTCAAACTATTGCCAGATGCTTGATGCTGCCTCTGTTTCATTGCCAGAGGGTCTTCGACTCTTTGGTCCTGGCATATTTGATTTTGTAATTTGCATTTGATAAGCGGGAGCAGCAGGAGCAGACGAAATTCAACTCGATTTGGCATTGTCCTTGCCATTGTGCCTGCCATTGCCTTTTGTTTTGTTTTAATTCCATTGAGCTATGCTATCTATATTATCCATCTATTGTAAATTCTGGTTGTAGTGCGTCCTTCGTCCTTCGTCCTTCGTCCTTAGTCTTTCGTCCTTCGTTTTGTTTGTCTGCAATTTTATTAGGTATGTATATACTATATTTGTAGCTGTATTTGTATTTTCTCAGTAAATTCTCCTCGAGGCATTGCCTTGTTACATTATCACATTCTTTATATGCATACATACATACACACATCTGTATGTATATGTGTATGTGTATATATGTATGTAAATACATGCTATTCATAGGCGGAAATATTGTTAAAAAAATTTTTTTTGGGCATATACGGTATATACATACTATTACCAGGCATTTGCACAGACTGAAATTAAAAATACCCCAGGGAAACGTTTGACAATTTTGTGCATATTAGGGGAATCCCCTAACGTATCGTGTTCCAGTTGGCAGCATTTGATTAGGCGTCCAAATCCAAATACTCTTTCTACAATAATAAAATCACAAATATCTTTGACTTTGTGGTCTTTATTTTTTGTTCTATTTCGTCTGGTTTTTAATACATTTATCTTGTATATTATTGTGAATAAACAATTCAACATTTGTATTTTACAATTTGTATATTTATGTATATTATTTTTTTTTTAAATAATATAATATTTAATTTATTTTGTTGCCATTTTAGTTACATATTTGTAGTTTGAAGTATCCTGGCTCCTATATAGCATAATATAGATTAAAGATCTACAAAACCGAAAATATTATATTAGAATATTGTTGAAGAATAGAAATATTTAAAAATTTAAAAATAAAATTTAAAAACAAAATTTGAGAAATTGCTCGAAAATTGAAAATTTCAATAACAACATGATAGCAAAAATAAAATGTTATTTGTATATTTATAATTCAACATTTTATTACAGCATTAAAAAAAAAGAATGAGTTAGAAATCTGGTGAAAATATTTAATTAAAAAAGGCAAAATATTTAAAGAACTAATATATAAAAACGACATCAATATGCACAATATATTTATTTATTTTATTTAATTGATTTTATTATTGTATCCAAATATTTGTCCCAAGCGAACAAAAGTAAACGATGAAGAAACCTATAAATAATATTGCTTATCTGAAGGATTTATCGAAAGTAAAATTAATTACAAATACAAATACTACAGTACTAAATATACTACAATACATTGTACCATACATCTAAAAAGAAAGAGCTATCACAATTCTGTTATTAGTTTAAAACAATTGAAATTACATTACAAATTAATTATCCGGCAAGTGTTGTACAAAATATCTCCATTAAAGATTTAACAAATTAAGCATTTATGTATATCATATTGTTCAATACAATTATTATTATCATCATTATTATTAAAATACAATACAACAAAATTAATGAAATGAAAAAGAAAGCTAATTTTATCGTTGCAATTGACATAAAAATTTGTTCAATTTGTTAACTGTTTGCAATTTTGTTTTTTTGTTTTACTTTTTTTTAAATATTGAAATGAAACTGTAGTTTTTATTGGTCATTATAATAATGTTAACAAAAGCTAGCAAATATTATAGTTATAATATTATTGATAACATGACTTAAAAGCTTTCTTTCTTTTGAACTATATTGTAAAGTATATAAATTATTGTTGTTTATCTATTAAGTACAGGAATTGCAAATTGTTTATATTATATTTATACAATATATTTATCAATATATATATATATATACTTGGAATTTTGAATTTTTGTATTTTGCATTTTACGTTTGTCGTTGTTTACAGTTTATAACATATTGTTAGTTTAAAGCGTGAAAATTGAATGAATTAAATTGAGGTTTCAGTGAGTATTTTTTTAAATAATTATATTATAAATCATATTGTGCATTAAAACATAAACTTCTTTATATGTATTGAATTTCGTGCGTTATTTATAGCGTATCTATATAAACTCAGCTTGATTTATCTTCAAACTATCGTTATAAATATTCTTTAATCATTATATTTATATATGTTTTGTTGGTTTTTTTTTTGTAGTTTTCTTTAACAGTAAATTGGCCAATAAAAAATCTCAAATCCACAAAGATCATGTAATTTGAACATTTAAAATCTTTGTAGATAGATTCAATATTTATATGCATATTTATATGAACTTTGACTGGGCCTTAACAATTGGCAATAATAATCTTTTTTTAGACGATCATTCACATGCGTCACATTTACAACAATTCAATAATCATTTATTGATTAACAATTATATCTCTTATACGTCTATCTAAATATGATCAATCATCATGTAGATCGATATTTAGCCCTAATAAGAACATTTACTATTCTCTATCTCTCTGTCTCTGTCTCTATTTCTCTTTCTCTCTCTCGCTCTCTCTCTCTCTCTTTCTTTCTTTCTTTATGTTAAACGAAAACTTTGTTCTTTATCGCATTGATTTCTTTGGATTGTATCTGTGTGTTGTACTCTATAAACATTAATATAAATTAAAGGATTGTTGCAACTGTACTTTGGGGCGGAGGGTGTAACAAACAATAATAATAATAATAATAATAATAATAATAATAATAATATGAATATTAATAATAAAAATAGAAATAGAAACACAATATCTGTGGGCGTATATTGCGCTACCAACCGCTACTGCTGCTCTACGTGCTACGTCCGATTTGCAACCAGGCGAGCAACAACTGCAAAGCCGGCTGTAGCAGCACTAGTTTTCAGATATCGGTATTGATATTGATGCGTGTCAGAAACTCGCCTTGCGAATCGGCCACAGCGCGTATTATCTCCAGCAACAGTTCGCGCGATAAGCCGGCGATTTTAGGTAATCGCGCCACCTTGGCAAAATCTTTAACAATTAATTTCAATGCATATTCCTTGATATCATAAATTTTTGTTATATCGGACGCCTCTAATGTTTGCAATACATTCTCATATGTTATATTATGCTCCAATGAATATTTGCAGAATGCATATAAACGATTATTGGATAGACCATAAAAGCATGGCGCCTGGAATAAATATAATGCATCCTGTGGCGGCATTTTCGTCTCTCCATAATATATATAACGTAGCAGTGAATGAAAGGCCTCCAGTGAGGGTGAAATTTCGCCAATTTGTATCTGTAATTGCAATTATAATTGACAAAATTCATAAAAAGCTTATCGAATGTCTAAAAAATACAAAAAACAAACAATTAATTTATCTCAAAATACTGCTTATCAATATGTACATTAGTACAATAAATATTGAGAAATGCAGAAATTTCGAAATTATTTTAAATTTTTTATTCATTTCATCTTCTACCGGTCTCTTACCAATAAACGAAACACTATTAGGCAAAAGGATTAGTTAGTTTAGGAGAAAAATTAATATCATATATTATATTATATAAAATATAGTTGAAATAATTTTCTAAATTAATTGCATTAGTTTGATAAGCTTAAATGATAAAAGTTATCTCTCTTCACTTACATTGACGGTATTATCCGGCGGCATGAACGAACGGAACATGCCCTGGAAATAGGTACAACGTGCTGACAACACAGATTTGTGCGCCGGTATCACATGATCCTCCAGTATGAGGTTTATATCGCAAAAGTCCTTGCCAGTCGTTTCCAAAAACATGGACAAATCATGCTCCAAAGTCGTGCCTAAACAACAAAAAAATGCACATTAAAATATTTCTTTTAACTGCTGCATGGAATATGATTTAATGACTCCATACCAATATTGGACTCAAAGCTGGTGTCCATGACCAACTTAATGGGATGCAAGCGTTTGCGTATTATTTCAACAAGCAGTGGCTTATCCAGATCACTAAATTCATTGGACATGGCGACTTCGGAAAAGTTCTCGTCCTTAATGATGAACTGCATGCAGTGATCCTTTATGATCTTGATGCTAATTAAAATAATGATATATTTCATAATATTAAAGTAATTTCAATTTAAATGATTGGAATCTATTGAAAATACTCACTTGCTTCTATCTGCATTATACAGTGCCTCGAGGACATTCAATTTGTTGATCTTATAGTCCAGATACTGTATGCAACCGTGCGCCAGGCGCGGCATTGTGAATAATCCAGCCAACTGGTATATGTCCGTAATGAGTATGATAATGTTTTTGTTGTATGTGTCCTTTAAATCGATGCGATCCGTATAGATATAGTTGAGAATGATATCGAATGCTTCGGGCGATGCATGCGCCAATCTAACCTCCAGCATGGGTGCACGATCCGCACCAACACCCGTATTTAATGCCTGTACATCAACCTGGCCTTTGCCAAAAACCTTTTCCATCTGCTGCTGACGTGCCTCACGTGCCGATAAAATCTTATTGCGCAAATATTTCGATCGCGCGGCAACAAAGGCTATGTGCGCCAGGATGCGTATCTCCTCAACGCCAACCACAAATTGTATGTCACAGAACTGTTTCTCTTGAAAGAACTTACCAAAGTCATCGCGCAGCGTACACTTTGGATAGCTAGAGAATTGAAAGCGATAAGTGTCGCCGCGGCGAACGCTATTATCAACGGTGCCACCAAAAATGTACATGGCATCGCCAATAACAGCAGATGCATGAAATACACGTCCCGATGGCACATCAGAGTTCTGCTCCAGCTGTATGACAGACCACACCTGCGAGTCTAGATCGTAACAGTGCAAATCATTTGGCAGAGTTGAATCTGCCGAACCGCCAAACACATACAAGAAGCGATCATGATGCACCATAGTATGACCATAACGACGAGATGGCGGTGCCGATGTGGCACCACGCAATACCGGCTCATTGGAAATACGACGCCAGGTGCGTGTCTTAAAATGAAACTCAAACAGTGAATTGGTTATCTGCAGACCACTTTGCCCGGAGAAAACGTACATGGCATCGCGGGCAACAGCCACTGGAAAATTGCAGCATGTGGGCGGACGTTCGCCCTGCTGTTCTACCTCCTCCCACTGATGATTCTCACCAGTTAAATTAAGAGTCCACATGTCATTCAAACGTGCATTACCATCATAGCCGGCATAAATCCACATCTTGTTATCATAGACAGCGGCGCCATGTGCTGATCGTGGCACTGGTTGTCTACAAAAATTTAATTTAAAAATAAATTTGAAAAAATATATACCACAATTAAATATGAGCTGCTGGTTATATATATATATATATATATTTCAAATGGATCACTTTAATCTATGGCTAATATTAGAATCCAAATTGGAATCCATTCAATGTTCGCTTACCTGCCCGAGAATTTCCACTCCACCCACATGGCGCTAAGGAACTTGTACTCGAACAAATCATTTTTATTGGTTAGATTTGAGTTTGAGTGTATATCACCCGTATAGCCGCCGAAGATGAACATCGAGCTGCCCGCAACGACAGCCGAATGATGATATCTTGGGGCTGGAGGTGTGCCCGTTGCGCATGCCCGTCCCCATGATTTGTCCTTGACACCAAACCGTATCAAATCGTTGAGCATATTCTTGCCATTGTCACCACCAAAAACGAACATGGCATCCTTGTAGGCAACTACTGTATGTTTGCTGCGTCTGTGAGTATAATTAAAGGAAAACACAATGATTGAAATTATTTTAATTAAATTTAAAACTTGTAAAGCTCTGCTTTATGACCACTCACTTAGCTCCAACAAACTCTGCACACTCCAGCATGCGGGTCCATTGATGTGTTGCCGTATAGGAGCTAAAGTCAACGTTGAGTGCATTGCAGCTGAAGCTGCCTGGGGAATTGGTCTTGCCATTGACGCTGCTGCAACTGCCATTGCTGCTGACATCATAGGAGAGACTGCTGCAGCCACTAGAGGCAACTGCAGATGGCACAATAGCTGAGGTAGTACTGCTGCTGCTGCTACCAGCACCGGTGCCACCAGAGCCAGCACCACGTGTACTACGCATTGAGCTGGATGTTGACATTCGAAGACTGTTGCGTATGTGTTGAGCGTCCAAACAACCAGCTGAAGAGGCACTTTTGCGCGCCTTAAGTCTTTTGCCCAATTTGGATTCACGCAATAGCAATGCTTCAGCACCAGAGGCCAAAGCTAACTCCCGCTGCTGCTGCGTGCTGTTTGCTACGCATGCGGGGCAATATACAGTTGATGGAGTACTCCCACCACTTGCACTACTACCAGAACCAGAACCACTTCCACTAGCAGTACCGCTACCACTACCACGTGTAACCAGACCACAAACTGCGCTTAAGCCACTGGATATTGAACTGGATCCCAAACCGCAACTTGCTCGACTAAGCGCTCCACCGCTGCTGTTGCTACCACTGCCACTGCCGCCGCTACTGCCGCTGGCCACACCAATGCCAACGGCAACTCCAACGCCTCCGCTTGGTAGATCTTCAGCAGAACCATTCGAGTCCGCACCAAGTATGGACTTTAGCATTAAAGCATTACAGGTGTAAAATCTTCTTCGTTCACTTATCTTGATACAATTTGTCTTGCAGGGCAATACCTTGCCTTATTCATTAATTAATATTTCCCTCTACAAAATTCCTTTCACTACCTTTTGCAGGTCAAGAACTAGTGATGCGTAAAAAGAAAATTAACTCGAAGTAATCGTCTGCGCATTGAACAAAAGCATATATCGATATTTTTGCCCCGATACTATTATTACTATAATAGGCCTATAAGGTTACACAATATCGAAACACTTCGATTAATACAAACAATTGCTTGTGACGTCACCACGACTCTGATGTCTTGTGAATACAAAACATTTAATTGAAAATTATATTATATAATTGCATTTTGTAAAAATTATTAAAAATATGTACGTGTTTTTAAAACTTTTTTATTTTATTTTTGAATACATATATAGATATAATAAAATACAATTTTTATATTGTTAGTTCATTTTGATTAAATATTGATTTTGGGCATGATAATTGAAAGTGCGATATCTTCTATGCCTTGTTAATCTTTGCTTCAAAGCAACTCTGCTTCTTCTTCAGCGGCAAAGAACATAAACAAAAAGAATAAACACAGCAAATAATAATAATATAATAGTGCAGTAGATTAAACTTTTAGAATTCTTTTTAGAATTGACAATGGCTAATAGCACGAGAATTAGCATGCTGCCGCAGTCCAAGGAGGCGCTGCTCAAGGCGTACAATGTACGTCTCAGAGAAGACATTCGAAGCATGCTAGAAAATTTTGAAGGTAAATATGTGCAAAATTGATATGGAGTTTAGAGTTTAGCCAAATGATAAAATGTTTTTATGCTTTCGTTTTACAATGGATTAATGACGCTTGCGTAACATACGATATAGTATCTCTAATCCCTCATGTACGCCACATCCATTGCGAGCGCTAAGGCCGTGAATCTTCCAACGTTGACTCAGTTCGTGTAAGCGCAAGCGATTTGCCAAATCAGCTGGCGCAATCGCATTTGGTAAATCCTGTTTGTTGGCAAACACCATAACAACACTATCCTTTAGCTCCGTAGCGTGCAATAGCGCATGCAACTCATCCATAGCCTCCGGTAAACGTTCAATATCAGCTGCATCTACCACAAATAAAACAGCCGCAGCATTGCTATAATAATAGCGCCACATCGAGCGTACAATCTTCTGTCCACCAACATCCCAGACAGTGAGCCGTAGTCGCTTATATTCCAATAATTCCACATTGAAACCAATTGTGGGTATATTGGTTAAAGTGGCGCCCAGCTTGAGTTTATACAAAGTTGTTGTCTTCCCAGCCGCATCGAGACCAATCATTAATACATCTGCATCCTCCTTGGCAGCGAAGCGATCCAATTGTAATGAGAGAAATGTGCCCATTTCGTTGATCAAATTATAACTGATTATTGCGTTGAATGTTGTTAAATGCGAATAGCACAGTCTGCTCGTATTCCGGCTTCAAACTATAATGGCTAGCTTTGGTACTACCTTGGCTTGCCCAATGGCATATGTTTATGCTATATAATATCCACTTCTCTGTGTTTTGCCTTTTTCTCTGTTTTTTTGTTTTTTTTTTTTACTCTTGCCCATTTGAGAAGCGGCCACCTGAAAGAACTGAATCACCCACCTATTATTCATTTCATTTGTTTATAGAGATACTCAAACTAGCGCGCCGCGACACCCATAGTCAAATCTCAAAGATAACACAATGCGAACAGGATGCGTTAGAAATGCAAGTTCGGTCCGCCAATATGGGTAAGTATTACATTTAATCGATCGATATAATAAATAAATTAATTTGATTTTCTATTATTATTTATATTTCAAATAGTGCGAGCTGGTGAATCATTAATGAAACTGGTTGCCGATCTTAAACAATATCTAATTTTGAATGATTTCCATTCGGTAAATGAGGCAATTACAAACAATTCTCAGTTATTTCGGGCAACGCAAATTGAATGCGATAAAAAGCTAATGAAACTACGAGATGAGATGGCAATGGATCTATACGATCTGGAGGAGGAATACTATACAAGCATCTTTAAATAGCTATGAAGTAGGATATATAAACGCTTTCATTCATTGATTAATCAAATACATATAAATACATATATATATATACATGTTTATATATATATATATATATACATATATATATAGCTTCTAATAATAATTAGTTATAATATTAAAACGACACCTTTGAAAATGTTTGAGCATTCAGTGAAAAAGTCAATTTGATCGTTGTTGCAATATGATCGGTAATTAACAATCAATCGATAAATCATTCATCAGTCAGGGCAAAATGTTTTATATACTTATATTGCATATACATATACACTTATGAGCATGTTTATTTATTGTATTGTAGAGCAAAATAAATTGAGTACAGCAACAATTAATGAAATTCCCAAAATTTCTATTTAGGATTTGTGCTGCTACAGACACTCCGGTGGTCCTTATCATTTTCGGGATAGCGACATAAGTCCGCGCGACATATCTCCGCCGGGGTAAGGACGACATATCTCCACCGTAAAATTGTATCGGGCGGAGATTTGTCGTCGGAGATATGTCGCTATGCCTGATTTTCTTGGTCACCATGCGACGCCGAGGACATCGATACCGATGTGTTGTCCGCCGTGCACTGGCCGTCATTGACATTATCGACAATGTCGCCGGTATAGAAGAGTATGGCCTTTGGCACAATTTGTGTCCGCAGCAAATATCCCACTTCGAAATCGGCGCCAAGCACCAGTTTTGTCTTCTCATCGGCCAGAGATAGGTCCATTGTCTGTGGCGGTGAGAAGAAACGAAAGAAGGATTCGCGTGGCATCACTTTTGGCACATTGCGTGCACCCTTGCGTGAACGTTTCTGTTTAACCGTCTGCAGCGTCAGATTGTAGCCATCTCGCCAATGTATGTGACAGCCCTCGCAGCGCACAATTTCGGGGCCCTCGAACGTAAATGGATAATCCTTATCGGCCTCATGACGCAGTATATACTTCTTGGTCAACAAGAGCGAAGAATTATGCAGATATGCATTTGGGCGAAACTGAAAATGAATGGTATAACTATCGGGCTCATAGCTAATCCGGATATCAATTAGGCATTCAAGCAGTGGCTCATCATGCTCGTGAACCAAATCAGAGATTAGGGCCACATTGCGAAAAACAATTAGCCAGAAACGTGGTATGCCAACGGCATTGGCTGGCAGTTGCTGCAGTTGTTCGGTTAATTGTTTAAACTCATCTGTGCACTTAATCTCTTCAAGAAATTCGTCGGTCTCCTCGTGCCAATAACGTTCAATTGCCGGTGGCTCAACATCGCCGGCAACAATATGACGGCGTGCCTCAAATAGCGTACAGCTCTGGGCATAAAAGCGCTTCTCCAGCTCATAGACTTCGCGAAAGAATTGCTCCGAGATTTTAATCTGTTGCAATTGATTGTGCTTCAGTGCCAGGACACGATTCTGCACAGCCTTTGGCAGTTTCTCAACCATATATTGTAAAAATGCCCTTCGACTATTTGAGGGCATCTCTGCCGGGCTTATTCTTGTGCTCTCAGACCCATCCTCAGGACTACGGCTCCGACTCTGACTCCGACTCCGGCTACGGGCACGATTCCGATGGCTGTGGCTATGGCTATGGCGATTGCGTCTAAGATTTTGATTAGTTCGCGTCTCGCTCGCGTCATCCGTGAGATTCACGATTGTCGCATTGGAACTAACTTCCGAACTGTTGTACATTTTCGAAACTGTTAATTTTGATGTTGAATTTTGAATGAGAACTTCACAAACAAATTTAACTAAGTTTTTGTTTTTTTTTACGTTTTTCCTCCCAAAAAGTTGTTCCCTTTGTGAATGAAATCAGTTTTCGGTTAAGTTTTGTTTTTATTGGCATTTGTATATTATATACATACATATTGTATGTCAATGATTGATCAATCTGATTGATACAGTTATCATCTCGGCCATTAACTGATATACTAGTGTATGTTATTTGTGACTGGCCAGTGTCTAGCCATTTCCATTTTAATTATTTATTGTATATCGAAAATGCATTTTATTCCGAATAAATATATGTTAATCCCAGTTATAACACGATCCATTCCGATAAGACAGTCGCTGTAATAAATTATTGGAAAAAAATATAGTATAAACCAAAATAATAATAATAATAATAATAATAATAATAATAATACGTAACATATCGTCCTCTCTATTGTTTATTGATCGAGAATCCAAAATACTATTTCTAATCTTATCCCAGATTGTTTATGAAAGACCCGTCTACGTTTACCTTCGCTGCCAGAGCTCCGTTCTTCGATTGAAGCGTGTGAAATTCTCTTTTTTTTTCTATTTTTATTATTTTTTTATTTAATTTGTTGTTGTTGGTATTGTTGTTTTTCTGAAGTACTTGCAGATGTTTGAGCTTATTGAAAATATACAATACCCAAATACAATATTTACTATATGATTATCATGATCAGATCTCAGATCATTATAATATAGACTTCAAAAATAGATATGTATGTACACACATACACATACATAGTTAAGGTATATGGTATATAGTAGTAAGCACATACAATTCATTTTGCCAGATTGATTTATGATTTCAATTGAAAAGTTAACAATAATAATAATCATTGTTTTTTGTTTTACCTTTTGGAATTCTTTTAAAAACTTTTCTTCTTTTTTTTACAAGTTTTAAACAAAATTGAATTTTCATTTTATTATAATTACAATATTTATTTCATGCAACATATAAAAAACTAATGTTAACAATATTTGTCGTAATATTTAAAAAAAAATAAAACAAAAGTTTAAAAAAAACAAACATTAAATTATTCGTATGTATCCTAAAAGTTGCTAACGAATACGTTTTAAATTAATTAAATACACTTACTTAGAGTACTTTAATGTTTTTGTTTTTTGTTGTTGTTGTTTTTTGTTTTTGTTGTTGTTGTTTTTGTTTAAATTCTAGAACTTAGAATATGAAATCTTCACCATCGTCGACATTTTCCATGTTGCTCAAGCTGCGCTCAAAGCGCTTGATCCGCTGATACCACTGTGGATCCTGTTCGGCGACCGTCTCGGGCCTGCCGCTGTTGTGCCTGTAAAGGTATTCGGCATGTCCATGGCCAGAGATGCCATTGACGGTGCAGACAACAAACTGATTGTACACCTTGGACTCCCAATCGCCGCCAACATAACGGACAGCGCTGTGCTCGACGCTGATCTGCACCAGATAGCTGCGCTCCAGGGTATCCACAATGAAATTATGATGGAGCGGCGGTATGCCCTTCTCGCCGTAGGAGTAGAGCTCAAAATTGGTACTCGTAATGGGTTGATAGACACCATTGGACGTATAAACGTAGCCCACCTTGAGGGAGGATAGAAAGAACGAAGGCTGGCTAAGATTGCCAATGACCATGCTGCTGCCATCGTTAAGGAATAATGCGAAGTACACATAACGATTGATCGAGCTGAGGCAACGCTCTGTGCCAAAGCTATGATCCCGGAAACCGGGTAGACGCAACTTCAGCTGACGTTCGCCCATCTGGAGGTTACCCATTAGAATGCCATGCTGCTCGTAGTGGGTGCGCTTCTCCACAATATAACCGACACACTTGAGCATACTATAGAAGCTATCGTTCCACGCTTCGCGTGCCACCGAATCGGCGATCAAGGATGAGCTTAAGTCACGATTGAAATTGAAGTGCTCCGTTGAACTGGTGAATTTAAGATCGAGTTGAACCGGCAGCAAACCTGACCCTGACGAATCATCCAACATGTCGCATTGCCGCAATTGACCATCATATTTGATACGCCACATGCGCATTGAGTGCTCCGGATAGATATGATAGCCGGCACCACGGAATTCAATGCTCTCCTCTTTGCCATCGGTGGTGAAGTGGACCATATCTGGCAATTTGGGTGAACAATATAAACCCTCGCCCGGTAGCCACAGATATAGGGCCGCCTTGAGAACTCCGCGTCTGCGACGCTCCAATGTCACCATCAATTTCTGACCACTCGCATTTGCCGCCAAAAAGCTGACAACATCGTAGCTCTTTGGATCGGCGGTCAGGAGTTGTGCTTGATCAAGCGTGGCCAGATGCTCCTCCGAGCTGAGAATGTCCTCATTGCGCTTGTAGATGCGATATCGTAGCCAGCGCAGCACGAGCAAAGCAATCCCATATTTGACCCTATAGAAAATGCCCTTCGATGGATATTTGCCAAAGATTAGCACAGACTTGCGACTCAATAGCAATATGGCCAGGCTAAGTAATGCCAGTAGCAGGCCCAGGCCAATACAGATTATGGTCAGGATGTACATGTTCCATCCACTTCAGCAATGTTTACGTGACTGAGTCTTGTCCATTGATTGCTATATTACGACTGGCTACCATTTATTGGCAATTTGTTGGCCATTTCTACACCTGATAAGCAATTGTAGCTTCTATCACTGGCCCACTCGCCGCACCCTGCACCCCGCACACGCCCCCTTCCCCCTTCCCCCTCTCACCCAGCACACCCATCTTACCAGCCACAATCACAAGCCGCTATTCGGTTAGAGATATTACGACCACCTCGGATTTATCAGGGTGTGCGAGTCTTATCATTAGACGACAGCGCAGCGAAATCCCTTCCCTCACCCCTGTCCTACCCTCACCACGGCCTAGAACAGCCAACACACACGTAAGGCAATTGCTCAATAAATCTGTTGGAAATTTCTATTATAAAAACGTATATGTATGTGTATGTATGTATGTATATGCTTACATACGTTGTGTTTTTGTATGTATTTTGTTTTTGTTTTTATTAACATACATATAATAAAACGAATTTTTTTAACTGTTATTGATAGATAGAATCGGTAAAACTATTTCCGGGCCATATTTAAGTTTTATGTGCAGCAATTAGCTTCTGTTTGTCACCGGCAGATAAATACCACTAACCATACAACATCTAGATACGTCAGATGCTAGAAATGCGTGTGGCTACCGGCTTTCAAGCGATTGCCACACTTAGTGAATGAGGGACGCAGGCGGGGGTAGCTGTGTAGCGGTTGCATATGCGTGCTTAATACATGTGTACTCATGAGAGCGGTGACCGTATACATGTACATAGTGTCTCTCATGTGCACATATACATA
>JBAMCR010000389.1:0-25685 GCA_037075045.1 Mulgravea parasiatica | reverse complement strand
TAGTCACTATTACTATTACTATTACTATTACTATTACTATGACTATGAGCTCAAACTCTTTTATATATATAGATTATCTTATTATTATTATTATCTATAATATATAACCAATTTTCATTTAATGCATTTTATTATCTATATCTATTATTTATTATTTTATTCTTATTATTATCATCACAATTTCAATTTGTAAAAAAAAATAATTTAACTGAGAAAAATGTTTTTTATCCATAGTGCGATGCGTTTCCATGCGTTTCCATGCTGTGTGTTTGCGTGCGTGTCTGTGTGTGTTTGGTGTGGGCGTGGTGCCGCCTCCTTAGTTACGTCATTCTATAGGCTAAAGTGCGTCAACAGCGCATTCATTATTTTCACTTTGCATTTTTATTTTTATTTCTTCAAATTTTTTTCTTTTATTTATTATTTTAGAATAGTTTTTAATTTCTTCTTTTTTTGTTTCTTTTGTTTTGCCTTTCGTTGTTTATTTTTTTTTTGTTTTTGCTTTTCTGTTTTTTATACGTTTTGTTTTTGTGTTTTCGTTGGTGTGCGACTGCAACGGCAGACCAAAAGTTTGACTTTAGGGCGTAATTTCATTGCGAAATATTTGCACAGTTTGTTTGGCCAAAACTAAGGCACACACACACATGCACACACACCCACACGCACGCACACACACACGCATCGCATCGCATACATATGCATAGAGAAAAGCTCTGTTAGGCAGTCAGCACGACTATTTTACACATTCGCCCGGACCGGTTGACTGAAATGTTTAATAAATATACATGAAAAACAAATTTCTCCTTTTTTTTTGGTTCTTATTTTTATTACACACAACTACATAACATAGTTTTATATAGCAGATTTTCCCCCTTTTTGTTTAATTGCTGCATGTAACACTGAAGCAGACAATAAGACACACACACACACATACACATACATAAATTCTATATTTTTATTTATTTTATTTTTTAAATTTTTTGCTGGCATTCGAAATTGTTATTATTTATTTGTTTTTTGATCTTTTGTTTTATTCAAAAACTATTTGTGCAAAAATAAATCTCTTTTGCTTACCTCCCTTCATTTTACTAGAGACACACACACACAAGCAATTTTATTATACATGTATGTATGTATATTGTTGCTTATGCTTTTCATAACTTGCTCCTTTCGCGTTGCATACTTTTAGGCGCAACTGTTATAATTTTTCAGCGTAAGCTTGAATGCCCTTTGAAAGCAAAGTTTGCGAAAAAATCAAATGCAATTGAGCCAGCATGACTTCAATTTTTAATTTTATTTTATCATATTCAATTATTCTATTCGACTGATTTTACTTTGGGAAATAGTAAATTACAGCATAAACAATATTTTATAAAATAATTTATTTTTAAATTGTTTCACTTAAAGAATAGCCCTCAAGTCGATATCATTTCTAAGTGAATGTTGGAATGTTTTTTTGATTTCAACTTTTTATATTTTATTTTATTTTATTTTTTATTTTGTTCCTTTGTTTTTTATTTTTTTCATTGCTTTGCAGTTTCAGTTGTAAAATTTACTCTAATTGGCAAAAGCTGAAAACTGAGGCGGACAGGTTCGTCAGATGGTTTTGAATTTAAAAACTTTGCTCACGGACCATGTTAACACCTGCAAAACTTATCTGTCTCTCTCTCTCTCTATCTCTGTACTCTTCCTTTGTCTATTTCTCTTTCAATTTGCCTGTCTTACTCGCTTTGCTGTGTCTTTGTGTTTGCTCATCAAGTGTGAGCATTTTTATTAGCATTGTGGGAAAATTCACGAATTTTGCGTCTGGCCAAAATAAACAATAAACAAGTAAAATTGCTAAAAAACGCAAGTATCCGACTTATAGATACCCTTTAAATAAGATGCTGCTCATTAAGAACAATAATTAAAATCAACTGCAATTCTTTAGTAACTTTTAATACGATAAATCAATGTATGTGTATGTGCATATACCCTTTCCTTGTACATTTTCAGAGTACAGAGTATAGAGAGCCCATAACCCTAATATCATATGTACATACATACATACATATATTTCCATATGTGTTATATGTGTGTAGTAAAGTTTATTTCTTTGTGCAAATCTCCAAAAGACCCAAGGCTAAGTCCCACACGTACATACATATGTAGGTATGTACATACATCTTAAATGTACATACGTTTACCATTGTTTATGATTTTAGAATATGTATTTTGAAATGTACGGACATATTTTGTAATTTCCATTTTTTCTACATTTAGCAACAAATGATACCCTTAAACACAAAATAAATATTCAAAAAAAAAAAAAACAACATGTTTATGATTTATGTAAAAAAAATGAATAAAACAATTTTAAAGAAGTTCTGAATTTTGAATTTGATTTGATTATAAATTTGAATTGATCGATTTGCGTTTTTTTTTTGTTTTTCGTTTTTTGTTTTTGCAGCAACTACCAACAAATCCAGCACCTGGGCTATGCCGGCCACGAAATTGCAACCGAGAGCATCTCACAGCAGCTGGGACTGCAGGATAAGGGCTACGAGGAGTGGGTCGGCGAAATGATTGGCATGCGTGAAATTCTCCGCCACTTTGCGAATGTGTCCGTAAACGATGTGGTTGGAATGCGTGCTCCGTTCCTAAAGCCCGGACGCAATACCCAGTACAAGGTGAGTGCGCGCCAAGCCATATACAAACGCAAACGGAGACCAAAAAGTGATTCACTTTTTTTCTCTCTCGCTTTCTCTTTCTCTCTCTCTCGCTCTGTGTCATGTTTTATCGCTGCAATTAAAATGATTTTAGATACGCGTGAATATCCCTTTTGCAGAACATTTTATTATGTTATTAGATTAGAATTAAAAGAACATTATCATTAAATACATACAATTCACTTTTTTTTATTTTTTATTTTTTAAAAAATTTGTTTATTTTCTTTAGTTAGATTTAAATTTAAATTTTATTAAATATTTTTTGTTAAACATTCAAATTGTTTTAACATACACAAGCTGAGACAATGCCACAGATATAACTCTCAGCCACCCATACACAGACACACACACACACACACAAATAGGCTGTCAACTTGACATGACAGGACATCAATGTCACAATACACACACACACACAGACATGCACACACACATGCATAACAACGCTTCAAGTGCGCTGTTAAGCGAGAGAGAATAACCGCCCAATCCCATTCTCAAGCACAGCCTTTGTGTGATTATTTCGCCCATTATTAACATCATTATCATCATAATCATTATCATAATCATCAACATCATCAGCATCGTCATCACGGTAATCATTAGCATTGGCATTAGCATTATTATTGACATCGCTCATAGGGTTCATAGTCAGCCAATCTACTTGCATTTAAAATCATATCAATATCAGATCAGTTTGCAGATACATACAGTATGTATGCATGTATGTGTGTATGTATGTATGTATGTATGGCATTATGGATACTGCAATATAATGGGCTAAAATGTCCGTGACAACCACATGACAAGCTCGCGATGGGCGTGGCAGGGCGGAAAGCGTGTTAAGCAGCTTGTCAAATACAAACATAGGTTTGCCTACCCCTCTCTCTCTCTCTCTCTCTCCCTCTCTCTTACTCTGTGTGTATGTGTTTGTTATTGCATTGGGCGTAAGCCATAAGTTATGATAAATGTTTAATCAGCTTGCCACTGGAATATTGAATTAACTTGGCCCATTAATGGGCCAAGTGCAACAGCTGATCAAGATATGGTATACACACATTTAAATATATATATATATATATGTGATATGTATGTGTTTATGTACCTGATAAATGTTATTTTATTATCACTATTATTATTGTGTTTAATTACATAAAAAATAAAAATGAAATTTGCTATTTTTTTTTAAATTCTAGTTTAGAATTTCTCAACAATTTAAAATTAATTTTTTTTTTTAATTTTAATGTGATTTCGCAACAGGTCCTGGAGGACTTTGGCTACATCTACGACAGCTCTATAACTGTGCCGCCAGTTCCAGTGCCCGTATGGCCATATACTCTGGATTATAAGATCTCGCACGAGTGCAAGAGCGGAACCTGTCCGTCTCGCACATTCCCGGGCGTGTGGGAGGTGCCATTGAATACCCATTATGTGGAGGGCTACGAGGGTGGTCACTGTCCCTATATGGACCAGTGCGTGTTGCACAATTTAGACGAGAACGAGGTATTCGAGTGGCTGCAGGAGGATTTCTCACGCTACTATGAACAAAATAAGGCACCCTACATGATGCCCTTCCATACCAATTGGTTCCAGACGAAGCCCCTCGAGAATGGCCTGCACAAGTTCTTGGACTGGGCACTTGAATTGTAAGTCAAATTTTTGAAATTCCCATATTTAGTGTATGCATTTTTTCTAATTTTTTTTTAATAATAATAAAAAACATTAATTATTATTGTATATTGTACTATGTTGTATAACAAAATTAATCTTCGATAGATTGTAAAAATGTTCGTGACAAAATTTTGTGTTCTCTGCAGTCTTAATTTTTCATAAATGAATTTCTATGCAATGGCTTTTTGTTGTTGGTATTTTCTTAATTGAAAGCCAACTTTAGTAGGCGCACACACACATGCACACTCACACACATACATTCATGCATACATGTAGACACACTCATATGGGCAGCTGGCGTTTCCTGCAGTGCGCTTCCGATTGCCGCTGGCAAGTTTTATTTTCAATTAAAAGAAAGAAAAATAACAAAAAAATGTATAAAAAAAAACACACACACACACATACACACAAAAACAAAAAAGGGAAAAAATAATTTAAATTAAAAAACAAGAGAATGAAAAACGCAAAAGTAGCAGCAGCAGCAACAACAAAATTGGCAATTGCCATAAAAATTGCTTGAACAAGCGGCATATGTTGCAACAACTCCCCCAATGGCGTTGGCCAATGTGCCGAGCCGGGCCGGACCACCGGAATGACTATGACACGGCGAGTCGTGGACGCGTGTCTGGAACAGGTTGATGCGGTCTCGCACCAATCGAGCAGCTCTGCCAGTCACTCAACCATATGCACAGCTCTCGACGGTATCCTCCAATCTCAGCCAATGCCCCCAACAAAGGCGACGCTGTGGTCAGCATTACAAAAAAAAAAACAAAAAAAAAATAAAATAAAAATAATAACAACAACAACAAAAAACCCAACAACAACGAGAACAGCATTAGCACTTTTTGGCGGAGCAGGGGGACTTACAAAAAAAAATAAAATAAAATAAAAAAATAGAATAAAAAAATCGCACGTTTTAATGAGAAAAGTTTAATTTTGTTAAACTTTCATTTTGAAAAATATCTGCGCAGGCAAAGCCGAAGCAGCAGCAGGTTGAGAGCTCAGGACGGAAGTACAACGGCCAGGCGATTGAGTAGGGGCACACGAAAAAAAAAAACAGGAAACGAAAAAGAAAAAGAAAAAGTAAGAGAGAAAAAAAAAACGAAAACGAAAACGAAAACGAACAAAGAGATGGAGGCAATGGCAAGCGTATAGTAGATGAAGATGGCAAGATGGGAAGCTGTGGGGCTGTGGGACTGGGGGTGCTGGGGTGCTGAGGATTGAGGCCATGGCTAACTAAAAGCCATGTTAAAACGCACAAAAACAACATGAGAGCCAGATAAAAGAGACACAATAATATAGGTTAAGAGATAGCCCGAAAGGGAGACAAAATCCAGGGCTCGCATCAAAGTTCCAACAGCGTGAGCCATGGCAAAGCACAAAACTTCCGTAATGAAGTTATGCTGATAACCATCGCACTTTGTCAGCAACGCTCCTCAGAATCACATCTGCAGTTTGGGATCAACTGCCACATACCTATATACCATACATATACATATACATATACTTAGAATCTCTTGGCTGTTGGATGTTGAATGTTAGATGGCCAAGAGGAGTGCAATATTTTAAGCACTCGGCCCGAAAGCATTTCTAATCCACAACGATATTAAAATACCTGAAGCCATAATGTTACAGTTAATTGAACTATGCAAATAAAGTGAGGATAGCTGTTGGCACAGCGGGTGGGCGAGGTGCAGGCAGGACAAATTGATTGCCACTTATTCGCGTTATAAGCAAGTGAATCCACCTCAAGTTCGTCTTGGTCTAAACGCACAACCGGCAATACAAATAAATTGTCAAGAGCAATTTTCAAAGAAAAATGCGGCAGCAGGAAAGATTGAACAGGGTAAAAGCTAATAAAAATAATAATAATCAACTCAACCGCATTTAGTAAAAAAAAGTTATATTAAAAATATCACATTTAAAAAAAAATAGTACTTATATAAATAGTAATATTTATATAAATATTATAAATAATGTGATTATTGTATTTTTTCAAATAACTTTAATACTTATCATACGATTAATTTCGTTTAATTTTCACATTAAAAAAAAATATTAGAATTTATATCCAGAAATAAATTTGGCAAGAGTGTCAAGATGCCTTTTTTCTTAAGAACTTTTATTGGCCATAGGGCATGTTATTGAAAAATTAATAAATAAAATTATAATACTTTTAAGGCAACGGACGCAACCAATTCGTGTACCGAATCTTAAGGCATCTGAATTAGCCTGGTCAAGACTTTGAAAAATACAGCCTAAAGTACATAAAACTTTTACTTTTGGGTTAAATAATTCAAGCCCAAAGAAAAATATATCAAATAATTGATTCGTTCACATAAAAATGAAATTTAAATTTAAATAATTTATTTTTTAATTCATTTTGTCAATTTAAATAATGTTAAATAATTATAGAATTGTAAATATTTAAAGGTTGAATGTAAATTTTAAATTTTATGAATTTGGCAACTTTTTTGTATCCACTATAGTTGAAAAAATCAAGATATTAAAAAATAAACAAAAATATTATAATGATGAAAACAAAGAAAATGGACAAAAAACAATTATTTGTTTCTAAAATTAAATTAAGTGAATTCTGATCAGAAGTGTAGAAAGTGTATTTGATGTAATTGTATTTTTGGTGCTAGTTGTCTTAATTATTTAAAATGCGAATGGTGAGGCAAGATTACATTTTGTGCATCTGCATGGATTGTGGATGAGATTAACCCGTTGCCTTGGGTTTCACTCGCCAGTTCCGCTCCACTCAGCTCATTGAATATCTCATCTGGATGAGAAGTTTGTCCTGCTGCCATTATGATCGCACTCTGACCATGTGTGTGCGTATGTGTGATGTGTATGCGTTAGATGGAATCAAAAGTGATGGGTGATGGGTGGTGGGTGGTGGGTGATGGGTGGTGGATGGAGGATGGAGGGCGGCAGAAGGTGTACTGTATATAGAAGCAAGTGCCAAAAGCGCTGAAAGAGATTGCGAACGTGAAGCTAAGCTGAACGGCAGCAGCTGCAAAACTATTTCTCGCACAATTGTAGAAAGTTTTTAATTAGTGTGAATGACTTTCAACATTGAGCTGTGATGTCGACGCTTCGTCCTGCAGGAGATGTGCCAGCAACAGCAACAGGAACAGCAACAGGAACAGTAGCAAAAGCAGAAGCAGGACCAGCTCAGGCAATTGGTACCGAGCGGTCGACTGTTTGCATGAGGTGCTTGAGAATGCGTGCCAGGATGATGAGAACACAGTTTTAGAGAGATGTGTAGCAGAAAGTGTGGAAGAAAACCTAAATATACTATAATAAATTTAAAAAAAAAAAACAGAGAAAAAAGAAAAAAAAAATATTTAATATATATAGCGTATTAAAACAAAATGGAGAATACCATTTGAAAGTTCTCTTCAGAGCAAGTTGTTTTAGTTTTTCATTCGTTATGTAATTATTATATTTAGTTTCCTTTTTTTCTCTCTCTATTTCTCTATCTTGCAATTTTCACAGTTTTTCCGACACCTGTGAATGTTATGAAAACTTTTTCTTTTTTTTTTTTTGTAACTATTATAACAATTATTTCAGTTGTTAGTACATTCTATAATCTAAGCATTATACGATAAATATATATTTATATAAACTTTATTGATGTGATAGATATTTTATAATATTTAAGTCTAAAACCATTCTCACAATTTATTTATTTATTTACTTATTTATTTATTTATTTATTTATTTATTTGCAGACCCGACGTCTACATATTGACTGTCACCCAGATGCTGCAGTACATGACCGATCCGAAGGAGCTGCGCGATGTTAGCCAGATCGAGGCATGGAAATGTGATAAGAATATTGCAGTGGCACCCAAGCCGTGCAACATTTGGCAGACGTGCGCCCTGCCCTTTAAGATACCCGAACAGAATCTAACCGACACCCGGTACATGGAGACGTGCCGCGAATGCCCCAATGTCTATCCCTGGCTGGGCGATGCCGGCGGCACGGGCATCTCGGGCCGTGATAACTATATTTTCGCCGGTCCCAATAGTGAAACGAGCGACACCGAGGATGCGGCCAATCGAAAATAGTGTCTTATGGACCACAAAGCTCTCGCAATTTTTTTTTTTTTTTTTGTTTCTTTTTGCCTTCTACTTCCTTTAATCTATTGTGCGTTTGTTTTTTTGTTTTTATTTAATTTTATTTTGTTTTCTTTTTGTACTTGTGTCGCCTTCATTTCCCTCCATGCTGAGCTCTGGGCTCCTCATTAGTTTAGTTTAGTTTCTGGCTAATGGACGCGTCATGACTCTGCTACTATTAACTATTATTTTCAGTTTGAGCGATTCTATTCTTTTATTTACGTTTACTTCTTGATTAAATTCCTTACTTTCTTTCTTTCATTCTTTCTTCATTTTCCTTTTCTTGTTTCTATCTTATTTTATTTACTTATTGTATTTACCTTATTTTCCCAACACTTTTGTAGTCCGTAAGCGAAATTGTGTCAAACTGTTTGTAGTTTTAATAAAATTATATATATCTATATATATCTATATTTTGTACTTTATTTGAATAA
This sequence comes from Mulgravea parasiatica, assembly GCA_037075045.1. Taxonomy (NCBI): domain Eukaryota; kingdom Metazoa; phylum Arthropoda; class Insecta; order Diptera; family Drosophilidae; genus Mulgravea; species Mulgravea parasiatica. Next base: position 16,750 of record JBAMCR010000389.1, on the reverse strand, counting down.
ATCAAGAACAACAAATTTTATAACATTGAAATTGAACTCACACACACACACATATGCATATATGGTACATACTTCTAGTGGCGCCTCGCGTTCAAAGCACAAAGTGCTGCAACAAAATTGGATTCATTATTCAAGGCAGTTAACAGATCCAGCAAGGCAGTCAGCCAAAAGGAAGAGAGAGAGAGAGAGGGAGAGAGAGAGAGAGATAGAGTGAGAACAAGAAAAAAGTGCAATCTGCAACTTTTACCTGGGAAATCAACTAGAACCATGTATTTAAAACCGAAATTAGACGCGACGGCACCAAACGCAGCGCCCAAAGGTCGGCTGCAGCAGCAACAACAAAAAAAAAAGACACATAAAAAACCCAAAAAAAAAAAAAAAAACAAAGAACCAACAAACAAAAAAAACCAAAAAAAAAAAATAAAAAACAAGGAGGAGAGAAAAAATTTTGGAGAAAAGTTTTACAATTTCAACCAGGGGAAAAACACGTGCAAAGCGTCAAAGAGAACACGCGATGGGAATGATGTGGGTGACACTGTCCTGGTGTGAGAAAGAGGGGGGGCGGGGGGAGGGGGGCATGGTGATAGATATATGTACCATATATGGTATATTACACTATACCACCCACTCACCCACAGAGGCACGCACACATGCACACCCACGTACAGATACATATGCATACCTCGATGAAAATATAACATAGTACGAGCGCATAAAGAAACAAGCGAATAGCTTAAAGAGCGACAAACAACATTTGCCGCCATTATCGCACTTTGTATGTGTGTGTGTGTGTGTGTGTGTGTTGGTGTGTGTGTGTGTGTGTGTTGGCATACCCTTTGCGCAAAGTTTGAATGTGTGAAAGAATTTCCTTTCAAAATTCATTTTCACAATTTCAAAAGTCGATATTTTTTTACATACACACATTCATATACATATATGTGGATACACATACATACATAATTAAATTATTTTTACATTATATGAGCTTAATTAATTGTAATTATTTTATGCGGAAAATTAATAGACTCGCAAAACGAAATTACAAATTGAAATAAGGACTTCATTTTCAAATTTACTTCAATCCAACAACAGTTAAATATTTTAGACTTTGACTGTCCATCAATTATTAAACAATATAAAAAATAATAATAATAATAATAACAATTATCATTGAAAATGTGCAAAGCAATTAAAAGTCCTTATTTTTTTAGCTCTTTTAATTTGTATCCTTCTATCTCTATATCACCTTTTATAATAAATCAAAAATTAAAATTTAAAATAAGAAATAAAAAACTTTTTACAATATTTGATTATTTTTCACTTTTAATTTGTTTTTGTCTTTTTTTTGTTTGTATTACAGAATTTGGTTCAAATTTCATAAGGAGAAAACTTAAATTTTCAATTTATTATTAATATTTTTTAATTTAGTTTGATATTCTAGAATATTTTAATCTATAAATATTTTTTAATTTATCAAAGATTCTATTTCTATTCTATAGATCCTGTTGGCTTTCCAGCGGGCTTAGAATAATTTAATATGTATGTATATTGTTTAAGAATTCATCATCAGAATTTCATCATTTCATTTCACTGCGAATACTTGTTATTCTTTTACAGGATATTTCAAAGTCGGGCAAAGAGTTTTGAACGCAATGTCCATTGCACGACAAGTTCTGCGTTTTGGTTCGTTTTGCAAAAGTTTTATTTTTTAAAGCGAAACTACACACACAGCCAAACACGCGTATACATACACGCACACACACACACACCGATGCAATTATACACAAACACATGTACACTCCCTCGCACGCACACACACACACACACATGTGGGAGGAGAACATGAAAGCGCATTCGATGCTGCTGTTTGCTTAGAACAAGTGTCAGTTGATGTATGTATGTGTGTATGTGTGTATGTATTTATGTGTATGTATGCGTGGTGTGTGTGCGTGAGTGCGTGTGTGTGTGTGTATATGTGGGTTTCTGCTCGAACTTCAGTTGAAAATGAATGAATAAAGTTAGCCAGACAAATTGCATTTCCCGAAAATATTATCTCAAACAAGTAATTGAAAATTTGTTGTTCGTCTATAAGCCAGGATCGTGAATAAGGATATTTTTTATACATATATATACACATACATATAAATATATGTATGCATTCCAACAGTATGTGAGCACTCGAAAAGTCGTAGAGAAATGTGTAGACAAATCTGTGTTAGACTCAATTGAAATTTTCAACACGATTCCGGCCAATGTGGAAAATCTTCAACCAAATTCATTTCTCTAGCTTTGCTTTATAATTGCAGCAAATTGAGTTGATAAAATGCGAAAAACAAATAAACAAACAAATTAATTAGGTTTGAAAAAAAAAAATAAATACATTTCTTAATAAGAAGAATTTATAAAAATGTAAGCAGTCTTGAGTTAAAAACTTAAAGAACTTTGTTTTTGTTTGTCCTTTTGACATTGTTACTAAAATAATATTTGGCTTATAATAAATTTTAATTATTAACGAAATCTCGAATAAAAACAAATCTCGCATTCGCAGATGTTATCCAATTAATGAAAAACCAAAGTTTGCTGATTATACAAAAAAAAAAAAAAATTAAAAACATAAAAAAAACACAAAAACCAAAAAAACCAAAAAAAAGAAAAATTGAAATTTGTTGACCTGTACACAATTTGTGTTTTTCCCCTTTGGATTTTTTTGCCGCTTGTTAGCATTAAGCCAGGGTTAACAACAATAACAATAACAACAACAACGAAAAAAGGTAAATTTAATTGCGTTTAAATGTGAATGTCAAAAGGACAAAAAACGCAAACATCTCTTTGTTCGCCGCAATGTCACGTGCCAGTGGGCGTGGCCAAAGTGGGTTAATTGTTAAGCGGCGTGTGACTTTTTCAGCCACAACTCTCTAACCACGCATCAAGATACCACCCCTCTCCCCCCTCCACACACACACAAACACACACACACACACATACACAGAAACACTTGTTCAGCAACACAAACACACGCATGAGACAAAAAAGTAATACGAATATGATGTCAAGAGCGTAATTATTGAATTACTTGGGACATACACACGCACACACTCACACACGCACACACACACACACACACACGTAACGCACACATGCATAAGTTAACACAGGTAGACTTTCACACAAAGCAAACTTGGGAAAGCACAAAAAATAAAAAGCCAAGCGAAACGCTCGACTAGCAAATACCCTAACACAAGAAATATTATTATTTTGTTAGTATGTATGTATGTATATGTGTATATGATATATGGTATACATACTTTTCATTTAAAATAGATTAAAAAATAAATATTGTTACTTGTTTTATATTATTATTATTATTATTATTATTGTTAGCTTCGATTACAGATTTAAAACAAAACAACAAAAACATTTAATTGCCCAAATTTATGATACCCTTTAGTAGCTATTTTGAATGAGTTCAGGGTATTATACAGGTGGCAAGTTGGCACGGTGGCACGATGGCACGGTGGCACGGTAGCACGGTGGCAAGGTGGCACATGTACGTGGTAATATTATGCAATATAAAGTGGCAACTTGTAAATGTGTAAAATGCCAGTTACAACTGGATGGGTGCGGCTGTTTGTGGTTGTTATACGAGTTGGTCTGTGTTAAGCGGCAACAACAAAAACAACACATCAAAACTACAACAACAACAAGACGTCAAAACTACAACAACAATAGCCATAATAAAAAGAAATCAAAAATATGCCCTAGCCGAATATGTTCTACACTCACAAGACAATTTCATGCTCTCGGGAAATAAACATGATCCTGGCAAGCCAAGATCCTCGCAAAGTTGTCCAAAAAAGAAGAAGAGGTAAACGAACAAATCGCCAATTGCTGCCAACTGCATCCAGTTATGTTGGTAGTTGCGGGATGTCCCTCCATTACTCAGGATTATGGCGTATATTCTCTAGATTTCCATCAAGTTAACGAAAACCAGGATATGATTTATATATAGACAAATTTTACACCCGACAACTGACCCAATCCGAAGGCGATTTGTCCTTTTCGCATAACTGTCTTTTTGCTGATCGGCCTTCCATAAACTTCATGTTGACTTTTGGCTTCAACTTTTATTATATGTATGTATGTATCTATATCTGATAAGTTCGGATATGGAAGATGGAATATTAAAGCAAAATCAAATGAATGACGTCACAAACGAAATGTCCTAGTGGAAGCATCTGCGAAAGGACATTGAATATATCTGTTATGTCCAACAACGATAACTGTAATGCTAACTGGCAACGCACGTCACGTTCACGGCCAACAACCACATACACACACGCACACACACACATACACACACACATATACAAAGAAGCAAGGATACTCTCTCTAACAGTAGCTTATGCGGTTAAAGTACTGGCAAAACAATTGTGGGGAAAAATCAAAACGCCAAAGAAAACTTAGTGAAAATTAATGCAAGATTCTATACTAAAATTTTATTACTGCGAACCGGTTTTTAAACCGAACCGTTCCGCCCTCGGAGCAAATGGATTTATTTTTATTCAATAAATAAAATTGCAAAACTCAAACTGTATTATTTGTTTTGCAAGGATAATGAAATCTCTTTTTTTAATTCCTTGTAACTTAATACAAATATTCATGATGATAACAATTATAAAATAAAAAAAAATATATAATATAATATAATATTTATAATATATAAAATATAATAAATAAATAATAATTGTAAATGTTTTTACATTTCCCTTGAATAAATTAATTTTTGTTTTGTTTTAATTTTGTTTTATTTAAATTGTTTTCTTAACAACAACAAAAACCGACAACATTGCCATCAAATAAGATTGAAATTATAAATACTTTCAACTTCAGAATTTTTTTTATTTTTATGTACAAAAAATATTAATTGAAAAGGTTAAAAAAATAAAAAAAATAACAAAAATAAGTATTCCTTGCGATTCGTAGTTTGAATTTTTAGAGCTTATTCTGAGTCCCGAGCCTAACAAAAACAAATTAAAATTATTTATCTCTGCTTTCGATTATTTTTATTTTTTTTAGTTTCTAATTTATAAATTAAATTTTTCATAATTTTGGAACTGTTTAATTCAATGTTATTAATTAAACATAGAAAGAATGCAAATGTATTGTACAATAAATAAACAGAAAGAAATTTGTAATTACTTCGAAATTGTTATTATAATGAATTTTGCCTTTTGTAATAAAATTTAATTAAATGAACTGTAACTGTAGCCGTTACTGTACCCGTTACTTTACCTGTTACAGTTACTGTAAATGTAAATGTAGCTGTTGTTTAACATATTCTGCTGCAACTCACACATACATACATACATTCATACATACAATATGCATTGTATGGGGATTTTTGTTTTTTTTTTTTTTTTAAACTGTACAAACGGCTTTGCGTGCATATGTGTGTATATATATATAACGGCTCTACGTGCATGTGTGTGTGTGTGTGTGAATGCGCAGCGCGTGCCTTTTGGTGTCCGTGCGGTATTGGTAACACCCACACACATGCACATGCACACACACACACACATCCACAGACACATACATATACATACATTGGATAGGTATGTTTACCTTAAATTACGCAGTCGGTATTTTTTTTCTTGAATCCATCCTACTCTGTCTCTTTTCCGCTTTTGCTATTTCTTTCACACACACTGTATATATATATATGTGTGTGTGTGTGTGCGTGTGTATGTGTGAAGGAAAAGTTTGTCATTTAGTTAGGTGCAAGTTAGTTTTTGGCTTAGGAACACCAACTGAAATGCTAAAACACTTTAAAGAGTTACTAAAAAAGCTACATGGGGATAACGCGAAATGGGGAAGAAGGGAAAAAGGGAAAAAGATACAAAGAGAAACAAAATGAGAGTGGGGGGTGGAGAGTGGAGGCTGGGGGGAGAGAGAGAATTTGGGAGAGGATAGAGTGAGTTACCGTAATTTAGTGCAGTTTGCAAAATGTGCGTACGTGTAGCATAAGATCACATATAAACGCGCACACATGCACAAACGTGCACAAAAACATGAATGTACACGTTGAGTTAGTTACTTTTGGGGTTAGGGCCGACGTTCCATTAAATCAAACAAACAACTTAACGAAACAGGTGAAATAACAGCTTAAGAGATAAAATTTAAAAAAACAACTTGACAGATTGAGGCAATAATTGAAAATTTTTAAATTCAATTAAAAGTTAAATATTAATTAATCATATACGATAACAAAAAAAAAAAAAATTGTTGAAAATTTGATAGACAATAGTTTTGAATTTTCTCACAAGATTAAATTTACTGGAAATTCGCATAATTGGCATATAATAATAATAATAATAATAATAATAATAAAGATATTATTAGATATTTAACTATAATGAATTACCAGTGAATTAATGTAAATATTTAAAATAAACTGAAGCTTGGCTTAAAATCTACATGGCAAATTCAACTTAAAAAATCATTTCAATCCAAAATTTGTAGAAGGAAATATTTTTAAAAAATATAATTTTTAATTTTTATTATTTGTTTTTTTTTTTGTTATTGCTGTTATTGTACCCATTATTAGCAAGAAAAAAAGAGGAGGCTATGATAATTTTCTATAATACTTTGTGACTTCTGCGAGAGTGAAGGGAAGGGGTCAGCTGCATGGGGGCTGTGCTTGCAACAGCAACAGATTAGGAGGCGGTGACTGGTGCAATGGGGGATATCGGCCAGGACATGGTGGGGTTGAGTTTAGTTTGGCGCATATAAAGCAACAGAAAATCGATTAACATGGCTTAAAAGGACGCCATCCGACATCGTAACGCGCAATTGGAACAGCATGTTGACAATGAGAGCTCGACAAACTTTTCACGCTTTAGAGGCGCCCCACCGGCAAGCATTCACGTGGAGTCGTGACAGTCTGCAACACTTGCGGCATAAATGAGGCACGGTAACTGTATCGCCACGCCTACTGGCACGCCCACTAATGCCATCCATTTGACTACGTGCTGCGTGAGCTGTGCACGTGAGGGACGCGTGAATGAGATTTGAAGTATTAATTGTGACAGATTTACGCGTTCGTTGTCTTAAATTGTACAGTGAATACCTCTGCCCAGCTCATGAAATCCACCACCATCCACCCCATCTCTATCCAGCGCCATCTTAATCCCCATCCTCATTTCAAATCCAATCGAAATGCTCTTAATGACATTGGCTTTTCAAGCTAAACAAACAAACAGCTTTAAATTGGTCCAGATATCGATTTTATTAACTTGGGATTGATTGCGTTTCGAAGCTGAAAAACATATGCAAGTTGTGCTAAACTGAACAACAATTAATTAATTTTAATTTAATTAATTAATTTAATTTCAGTTTAAATACTATTTGCTCACAAAATAATCTTCATACTAACGCATAGAAACTATTTCCCGTGATTTGTTTACCTAATTAATTAACTAATTCGTGGCAAAATATTCCATCCCGGTGAAATTTAATTTAATTTAAACATTTAATTTTCAACGCTTTCAAATTAAAATCAAATAGTGTAAAAAGGTTTAGAACTTTTCTTTATTATTTAATGAAATCCAATCATTAACAAAGACAAATAAATCAAGTAAAAGCAATAACAAATGTATGTACAATAAGTATATCTCTGTATATAATATATATGTGTGTATGTATTTGTGTACAAATATGTATACATACAAATACTTGACGATATTTGCATATTGTTTACCCAAACACATGGAGGGGCTAAAATATTTGCATTAGATTACGCATACGCAATGTGGCCAGCATTTTGCAGCCAGTTGAAATTTAAGTGAACTTTTGCATATTGAAAACCACGAATAAATTTGTAATTGTCAATAATTTACGAAAATTATGTGATTGTTGCAATATCCAAATATGATTGATTTCAGACAACATCATAAATGTTGCATTGCACACAAACACATACGCACAGACACACGCACACGCACACGCACACGCACACGTAGTAACTAGTCACAGTCGCTGTGCCACATGCGGGCATGTGTACATACATATAAACATACAATAGAGCAACTGCCCAAAAGCAGGTAAGGTCAATGCCCGTGCCCCCCCCTCCCCCCCACGAGTATTACGACAACCAAAACAATTCAACAAAACAACAACAACAACATTTATAAATCAAATGTCCGTACATTTCCTAAACACTTCTAATTGGAAATGTTAATTATAAATGTGCGTTGGATAAAAACTCACGCAACTATTACCAAAAAAAATACCCTGTAAATTTAAAAAAAAATTTCATTAATTCATAGAATAAAATAAATGTTTCGTCAATTTCCCCAATCGGTTCAATTACTTCAAATGTTTTCAAATGTTACTCGCATCGATTAAATTCTAAATATATAAAAAACTAAATATTTTAATATATATTTTAAAATAATACGCTACAAACAACATACAACATCTGGTTTATGAACAACATACAACATTCTTCATTCATAGATACCGAAAATTTCATTTCGATACGTATTCGGGATTGAAATTCATAATTTTTTATTACAATATTAACTATTTTACATATTTACACATTGATTGAATACACAAATGGAAAATTTGAGTTTGGCAATGGGAAATGTTTAAACTTTTAATTATGGAATGCCTCTATCTAGCTGACAGTTAGTACAAACTATTTTTAAAGCGAACCTGTATTATGTATAATAGTATTATTTTTATTATTATCAATTATTATTATCAACTATTATTATCAATTATTATTATCATCATTATTGGCATTACTTTGTGATTTGACACGCACACAAAACATTTCTTAATGTAAATACGTGCGAAATAAAAACATCAAAAATAATAATAATAATAATTTTAAAAAATATTATAATATTGTTATTTTAAGGTACATAACAATTTTTTAAATTTTGTTTATTGAAATGAAATCATTTTTAAACAAAAATTACAATTAATAATAATAGAAAACTTCTCGGATTATATTACACATTTGTGCAAACTTGTACGGAAACATAAAATTTCGAAACCATTATAAGATTGTTTAAAGTTTTTGAAAATGAATATGTTGAAAATTAATTTAAATTTTTTTATTTTTTTTTTTTTATTTTGCCATGTATCTATGTAAATATCCCAAGTTTTTTACAGTTTTCTCCTGCATCGAAATTTATACGGTTTTTATAAGGGAAAAAAAATCTATTTGAAATTTTATCATTTCCTTTACATACATATACATGAGTATGTATGTACGTATATGGTATATGAGCGTATGTGTGTATGTATGTATGCGTTAACAAGAGCCATGGCAACAAGCTCTTTTGGTAATGACAGCAATTTGGGAGATGGCCATTAGGAGGCCCACAAACTGCCATTGAAATTGAATTACGTGCAGCAATAAAAATTATTTTGTTGTAGTACTCACATATACATACATATTGTACATACATCTATACATATATTGGTATACATGTATGTATGTGCGTGAATTTACATCTATTTAGACGCCACCAGCTCCATCGCCATTCTAATATTGTATTTTAGTAAAGTTTTCGAAAATTCCAACTTAAAATCGCCAAATTCAAAATCATGCACGAAATATAACATTATATTCTATCATAATATACTTACAATAAAAATAACTAATCTAATTAATAATAATTTATTGTTATTATCCGCAATTCAATTCTTTTTAATTCGAATCAATAAAAAAAAACCAAAATGTAATATTTATTTTCATTTTGCAATATTCAATTAATTATCAACAGAAAAATAACTACAATATAATAAACATACAATATAATAAAATTAAAATATTAATTAGTAATAATTAATGATAACATATTAAAAGTAATTTAAATAAATTTGTGTGTACATATAAATTTATAATATTTTCTTTATCAAAGATGTGATTTTTATGAATTTATTTCTTTCTTTCTTTTTGGTATATGTATTTGTTGTCAATTTTTAGTTATGTTTTTTTATAATATTATTGTTATTGTTATTGTTATTGCGTTATCCCGTTTTAAGGAATTTGCCAATAAGCTTCGTGGCAGGGCTGCATCCTGTAAACGTTTAATCCAAAATGATTGTAAACACTTGAAAATGGCATATAAATAAATAAATAAACAAATGCAAATACACACACATATACATACATAGAATACATGTATATATATTTATTTATATTTATATAATATAAGGACCTACACTCCTTATACCATATACATACTGTACTATATAATAAGTATAACGTCTGGCCAGAGCTTTACTTGTCCACGATGCTCCACGACCATTTGAAGTTTTGTGTAAATACTTATATTGGCTCCGACTTATACGGTGGGGAGGGGGATATAACGCTGCCGGATCTAACTACCGTGTCCGTGCATATGTATATAGATAGATACTTATACAAATGCATATCTGTGTGTGTGTGTGTGTGTCTGTGTACGGTTATGTTTATGCGCCTCATTGTTGTTGAAAAGCGCAGTCCGTGCAACACCTCGGGCCGGGCAAAGCAAATACATACGGTACATACGTATATGCAAAACTATATATATACATGGGTGTGTGTGTGTGTGATAGATATACATATGTATGTATACATAAGTACATGCACACTCGAACATCGCACACACACACACACACACACACACACACACATCGTTGACGAGGCCAATGGAGTTGATATAAGCCCACTTTGAGTTGGTTCACGGTGAGGGAAGTGGCGGGGGCAGCGGTGGGGAATATATAGAGCCCCAACTTCTAGCTGATGCTGCAATTGGCTGGGTCTGTGATGACGTTTTGAATAAACAGCAGACCACACTCGGCGAAAAATCTGTATACCAAAGAGCTAATTTTCAATTTACGAGAGAAATGGAAAATTTTTTGCTTAAGTTGAGAAAAACTATTGTATAATTTTTAAGAAAGAAAAGAAAATGCATTATCACTTTAAAAATATATGTAGAATATATGTATGTATATTTATTTAAAATACGATTTGTAATTTCCATTTCTATTTAAATAAAATTATTCATTTTTTGCTGCATTTCAAAATTAATTGATTAATTGAAAATGAAGTTTTTTTCCAAAAAACAAACAAGAAAACGTAAAAGAAATTTCTTTCAGTGTTGCATCTAAAGGAAGGCAGGATGCAATGCATCGGCTAAGGTCTGAGTTGTGCCGAGGATGAGCAAGATGATCATGAGAATAATGATGATGATGATGATGATGACAGCATGACGGAGGAGGATTGTAAGGACTGGGCAGCATCAGGAAGCTTTGAGCCTTGAGGTCAACATAAATGCGACGCGTGAAAATTCGTCAAACGCAGGCAACTCTGAGGGTCCCCAATCCTGCCACGCCCCCTATTTAAATATGCAGAAAGATGCACGCACGTCCCAGACTTTGAATGTGTGTGTGCCTGTGGAAGCGTATGTGTGCGTGTGTGTGTGTTTGTAAGTGTATGTGCATGTGTGTGTGTGTGCATGTGCGTGTTCATGTGTAGGCGCTTGGTTGCGTTTTCCATGTCAGCTGGTTAAGCAGGTCCAAGGACCACAGCATAGGACACCAGACGACAGCACAGGACATGGGCCAGGACATGAAGCAGGCCAATTGTTCGGTATATCCGTGGAAAAGGTCATTCATATGGTAAAAAGCCAAAGCCCCACAACACTTGAAAGCCAATTAAAAGTTGAAAACTCACAAGGCACACTTTATGGCGCACACAAATCGATAGCATTTGATATGGGCATTACATGGCGGGTTACGGGTTACGGGTTACGGTTGACAAGTAAACGGGGAGGCGGGGCTCACGATTGCATACGGGCTTACATATCGCTTGGTTTTCTTTTTACATTAATTATTATGATCAAATCTCGTTTTTATTTGTACCTAATCAAATATCATACACACATACATACATACATACATATATGTGTACATACATATGCATAGATTATATACTTTGTATGTATGTATGTACATGCATACATATACATACATATATGAATTCTACATAAACATGTTTATAAATGCATGTATGTACATACATGTACATACATACATACATATGTATGCCAAAATCTAATCAACTAATTTTCAAAAAACAAAAATAATACATAAATAAATTATATTCTAAAATTTTTATTTCCAAATTCTTTGCCCAAAAAAAAAACGATCACGAGTCGAACGTGAAGCAATACACACGCGTGTGATAAATGCACACATATGCATATACATACATATGTATGTATGTACCATGTACAAGGTACACTTTTACACACACTTGCAGGCATGCATATGTGTTTGTAATTTCACCACCCAGCAAACTTGTTTACGCAAAACGAGACAAAAATGAATTTGCTTGAAAATACCCTGTAAATTATCGCATCAAACATCTTAAATGAAACACGAATACAGATGCAATTTTGAGTGTAAAATGATAAATTTAAATTTATTGTTTTAATCAGTTTTAATTTGAATTCATATATATTTTTTTTAAATTTGGCAAGTTTAATAATTTATTTAATTATTATTATTTTGATTAAGAAATGATATACCCACTAGCACATTGTTAGCAGCGAAAGGGTATGACTATACGAAAAGATAAGGCGACAAACAAAATACATACAAACATTATGTGTGTGTACATGTACGTGTACATGCATACATACATATGTACAATATGCGTATGCATGTGTATGTGTGTGTGTTTGGGTACATTGCAATTGCAATAAAGAGAATTAAGAATGATAAGAAACGAAGAAAAAAGGGAGAATACATTTTTTGATGCTTCAGTTGATGGCATCAATCGGAGGCGCGTGGAACGTACTTTGGATACACTGAAAAATAAATATTTAGATTGGAAAGAGAAATGCCACGCCCAGTGCTATTGATACATGGAGGTGCTGGAGACATAACGGACGCACGCGTTGCCGGCAAATTCAAGGGAATTAAAGAAGCGTTGCGAGCTTCCTGGACGCATCTAGTGCCAACGGATGGTGCACCTGGCAGCGCACTAGATGCCGTCGAGGCGGCCATACGGTCTATGGAGCTAGATGAGGCATTCAATGCCGGCTACGGTGCCTGCCTGAACACAGATGGAGAAGTGGAAATGGAGGCCAGCATTATGGAGGGGCGTAATCTAGGCGCCGGCTGTGTAACGCTGCTGCGCGATATAATGCATCCAATAACTGTAGCACGCCGTCTAATGGAGAAGAGGCGTCATGTCTTCATTGGCGGTCAGGCGGCATTGGAGCTAGCCATAGGCACAGGCAGCGAGCGGTTACCGGCAGGAGCACTTATAACCGAGAGCGCTAAGCAAGCACTGCATGAATTCATGGAGCAGGAGGCGCAGGGAATTGACACAACCTTTGCACGCACCGAACTGGATGAGAAACGTACTGACCCCAGTGGCGATACTGTGGGTGCAGTTGCTATAGAGCCCAATGGTCACATTGTGGCTGGCACCTCAACAGGCGGCATTACGGGCAAGTGGCCGGGGCGCATTGGCGATACGCCACTGCTCGGCTGTGGCAATTATGCAGACGATACCATTGGTGGCATTTCCACCACCGGACATGGCGAGACAATAATGCGCTATAATCTCGCACAGCGCATACTGGGCGCCATCCAACATCAAGGACTATCCGCTCAAGCTGCCACTGAACAGGAGTGCCAGCAAATGACAAAACGCATCGGTGGAACCGGTGGCGCCATCGTCATTGACCACAATGGAGAAGTGGGCATTAGTTTTACCTCACGTCGAATGGCCTGGGGCTATGTGCGCGATGGCATCATTCACTATGGCATCAATCAGAACGAAGTATTCCAGGAGCCACTGTTGGCCAAACCAGAATAGAAATACGTGAAAACAATTTAAATATCTATGAATGCCCTTAAACAATGCATCCATAGTACTAAATGGTGTATATACATACATACATACAAACATACAATACATACATACAAAGATTACGTGTATGATTCAATCCGTATCTTGGATAATAAGTAAATAGATTATGCACAATTATCAACTAATCCATTTTAATATTATATAAAAAAAAAATTAAATAAATTACCATATGTGATGCACAAAAATTATTTCTATATACATAAGTGTATATGTATGTACACACATACATGCTTATTTATATATAAATATATACAATATAATCTATGTATATTCGTCAAAAATCTACAATTATTCGTATAAAAATTGTTCATTACCTGCTCATATACAAATATCATTATTTTTCATATACATATACATGTATATACATCTATATATTACATTAATAAACCTGAGATGAATAAAAAAAAATAATAATAATAATAAGAGTCTAAAACGCAACAAATTTAAGATTATACACAAATGTTTAAACTATTCAGACTCTTGAGCAACAGCTCGAATAACAAATTGAAATTGAATCTCATTTAACAAAACGTGATGGCAATGCCAGGACAACCCCTAGGATAACATAGTCTATGGCGATTGCACTGAGTTCCCCCAGGATACCTAAAATCCTCTCCTAATACTGCACTACGCACATTTTGTTTCTCTTTTTTTGTTTGTTTGTTTGTTTTTTTTTTTATAAAAATAAATCACGTTCAGATGTCGAGACATCACAAACCCCCCTCCACCCCCCAAGTATAAACTAACCCTGACCGATTTTGGGCGCCACTTCACGTTGCGACTCATGCGGATGAGTGGTGCCATAACAGTACTTGGCCCTTTCGTTACGGTATTTGTTTTCATGTTCCACAGAATGTGAATTGGTCCGACATTTGACAAGACACAGCTCGAAGTGGTCCACGACACTGGCATAGATATATTTTTGTGTGTCCGCCGATTGCAGCACCTGCTCCAACAGCGGCCGCCTATCTGGATGCAAGCAACAGGATACGCAATACTCGTAGATGCCGCAACAGTGCGACGTTGCATTGCAGCTTTCGCAGCTGTAGTAGCTAATATCTTCAAGTTGCAAATCGCAGCAACCGTTGGGCAGTAATTGTTCACGTTGACATACGAAGCCACGTTCATCGGTCATCAGCTGTATGCCCTGCACCGAGTTGCGGCAACGCATCTCCGGATCACGAGTACGATTGAGATGTTCCTCTGCCGGCAACAACTGCTGTTGCCAGAGAAGCGGACGTGTCCGTTGCACAATAATATCATCGGACTGCACTTTAATGACATGGCTCTTCTGCAAGACATTGTGTAGAAATCAATCAAACTCCTGAAATTGCCATTACAAATATTATTTACCTGCTCAAAGAGGTTGCTGAATATGTAAACAAGGACAAGCAGCACCAGGATTATGTAAATAATGCGTCGCTTCAGCAGGCGTGTTAGTGCAGCTGGCCACATTATATGCGTATGCGAGTTGTATGGGCATCGGCATCATTGCCAGCACCTTCTCCTCACGACAGCCCGGGTCAAAGTTCACAGTAATGTTGGTATCAAGGCGTCTGCAATGTCACAGTGTTTATAATTTCTCTCTTATGTGATATTTGCTGATTGCATTTCAAACATTTCGTTACCAAAAATATTGGCAAATAATTCATCAACTGTTTGGTCCAACAAAACAGCTGATTGTTGTGCTGCCAGATAATTCGTCAGCAATATGGCAGCACCGATTGTCATTTTTCCCTCTAGCTTGAACTATCGATTGTTTAATAATGCCGTCGTAATTACTTTCAAATTAAAAATCAAATATTTCCAGATTAAATTCAATAATACTCGCATTACAACAATTTCTCATTTTATTATTATCACCAACTTTCCGTTGCAAACAACAGCGGATACATACAAAAGAAAACTAATATGAAATACATGCTTGAAGAAAAACAAATTATATATTCAAGTTTTATATTGAGGTGTTATCGGTTTATTACATTATTAACTATATATAATACTAGCAATCCCGTCGTGCTTTGCCACGCGTTTCTTAAATGATTTGTTTAATAACAAAAAGAAAATTAAAAATCACTTTTCATACATTTAAACATATGTACATTCAAAATAGTGTCCCTGATATAGTGGCCAATATTACCGCCCGTAACGCGGGTAAACCGTACACAATTCCCCTTTGGGCGGGTGTGATGATAAATTAACATTATGTACATATGGTACATACATGCATAATAATAATTCCCAAAATGTTAAGATATTTTCCTTTCACTCTTAACAGATTATTTGAAAATTAATATAATAGAGAAGCAAACCGCGGAGGTGCGCTGGTAGTGTTTTTCAAAAACAAAAACAAAATCAAAAAACAAAGAGTTTTACGCAACTTTTCACATTTTCCAAAATCGTTTCTTAGTGCTCACCTACATTATATTAGGAAGCTACTGTGAATTTTGCGGATTTTCAGCTTTAAGGTTTGGGCTATGGAATAGTCACTAATACTATTACTATTACTATGAGAGCTTAAACATTTTATATATAGATATACACATAACATATTTTAAATGTCTAAACATACTAGTGTCAATTGTCATCACTGTCTGATGATGAACCAGATTGTAATTCCTGTTCAGCCAAGTATGCTTTAATCTTAGCATTAAATTTGGGATCGGGAACCAAATGCGATGGCTGGATATAAGCCTTACTTGCACAGCCGACCACAGGACAACGAATGCTAATATTATTTGCTATAATGCGATGAACAGCATCGCGATCATAGAGATGACCGCATTTGATGTTACGCACAGGATT
>JBAMCR010000388.1:0-25703 GCA_037075045.1 Mulgravea parasiatica | reverse complement strand
ATGGTGACTTTCGTCCGGTAATAGAGTTTTGAACTGTCGGACTACTTTCCGAAAGGTCTTGCGCCGTCGAATTTTTTATTAAAAAATCTTTTATAGAAAGTTGAACTTTTGCTTTTTTAAGTTCTTTCAAACCGTAATAGATTAAAAATATTTACAAAAAATTATTTTTTTTCAACCGTGTAACTTCAAATCCGTGTAAAAAGAAACCGTGTAAATAGAGAGTTGAGTGTATTTATTAAAGAATTCAAATAATTATACGTTATTTTTTAATTGAGGGAAACTTAATGAGCTGACATTAAGTTTAGTCAGTTTAGACCATGACAATATTTGTTAATGGTAATTACCATGGCATTGATCTAATGAAACATATTGTTTTATTCAATATGTTAATTATTACCGTTCATCCTAAAGCCCATTATCGCGCTCTCGGCAATTTTCATTTTCATTTTGATTTTAATTTTAATTTTGATTTTCATTTTAATTTTCATTTCTTTTTCTTTAGCTCTTTTGAGCCAAACTCAATTAGTTTGCATGCTAGCCCGCTGCCTTGTCAAACACGTGGTGGGATGGTGGATGGGGGATAGGGGATGGGCTTGAATGAGGCTAGACAGGGAGGCTGCAGCAGGTTTGTGTATGCTGGGTGTTGGGTTGGGTGTTGGTGTTGATGTCGGTGTCGGTTGTTGGTGATTTCGACAATCCAAATCAAAGCAACAACACAAAGTGCAAAGGGGACAACAATTTTGTGGGGTAAGCTGGGAGCCAAGGCATATACTCTAAATAGCTAGTAAGCGGCGAATAGTAAGTGGCAAGCGACAAATGGCAAGTGGCAAGTGGCAAAGTGGAAAGCGGTAAGTGGAAAGTTGAAACGAAAACAAAGCGCAAAGCAAAGCTGCGAACTGAAAGCCGTGTGCTGGGAATGTTTGTCGCTTGTATGTTAAATCATACAAATGGCACAGCTAGTGATATGTATGTATACATTTTCGACCTGGCTATGTCCCTATCCTCATGTACGTTAATTCCCACTATTCCTATCTCCGTTCAGCACCGTATCCGTCCCCTTTCCGCCCCTACTTCATCGCTTCTCCATTACCGCATCGTGTCCTGGCCGCGTCAGCATTTTAAGTTAAAGTGTGTAAAAAAAAAGAAATCAAAAAAACAAAAAAAAAAAACGTACTAGACAACGCTGCTGTTAACTGGCCCACAATGGCGGCCACCCACCAGCCACACATCCTGCATATCCTTTTGAGCCTGCTCATTCCACAAACTCCAGCCCTTGTGGCAGTTGATGCTGCTCTTCGAGCTGAAGCCAGAGTTTCAATTTAATTCGTCGTGCCATGTTCATTGTTTATATTTCATTTAATTTTACACTTTTTTTATCCTCAAAAGACAGCATGCTTCCATGGCTCTGCACAGCACTACACTGGATACTCTTACCTGACATTGGGCACATTCATTTTCAGCTCCAGTAAAAGTAATAAATGACTTCATACACTTTAACTAGTTAACGGGAAAGCAACAATTTCACCGCTATTTATTTTGGATAATGTTAAGATATATCACTACTCATCTCATTCGATGACCCGATAAATATGAAGATGAGGATTATGTTCATTGGAAGCTGCGAGAGACAGAAACTTGAGGGGGAATCCCATGACGCGCCCATGATGAACGGTTTCGAAAAATCATAAATATCTTTTGAACTAATGAGGATATTTTTGAAATTTAAACTGCATGTGAAAGGTCACACCTTTAATCTTCAAAGCAACAATTTGTTCAAAAATCTGAGATATATCATAGTAGTATGTTAGTATTTGGAGAAATGACAGCATTTGCTAAATAAATCGAAATAAAAATATAAATACTGAAACAAATTGTAAAAATAGAAATATACTTTTTTTATAGAATAAAAAACGCAAAAAAAATGAATATTCACATTAAAAAAAAACATTTTATCAGTTCAATAGACGTTCAATATTATTTGATTATTAAAAATTTGATTGGTTGTTGTTGCTATCGTTTTTGCTTGAAAACCTGAGAAATGTATATGGGCATATGACAACATTTTGGTTTCCGACAAAGAAAAAGGCTTTATTAACTCTATTTAAAAATAAGAAACTAAAAATACTGAAATAAATTGTACAAAAATCTGAATATCATAAATGCACTTATTTTTCATGGGATAAAAAATAAAAGAAAAAAATAAAATTCATACGTATTTACATTTGTGAAAAGGACCTTTTACCAGTTTATTAAATGTATTTTACTATTTACATGGGAATAATAATTAAAATTTAAAAAAACTTTCATTTAAACTTGTATATTTACTTTAAGAGTTTCGTCAAAATTCAATCAGGTTGGGAATAATTGAAAAGTGAAACATTTCAGAACTATATTTAATAGATTTTAATACATTTTATTTTATCTTACTCTTATACTGTAATTTTTGCAATATCCTGACTAGGATATCGCAGTTCTGAAGCGATAATGAATTGCGTCTTTGGAAATCTGCAAATTATTCGCTTTCAAAAAAGTTTCTTCAATATTCGCCTGATTTTTATGGCAACTGATTGAATTTGTAGGCAGAAATATTCCATGTGCCCACAAAGGATGCATCCGTAATCAAAGTAGTTCTCGAAAATTTAATATTGCCAATAAAGGACATATTAGAGAATCGTATGGTATATATTTTAAGTTCTCAATATCTGTATGGAATTTTCTGCAGTCTAATGAAATTGAAAAAAGGACATTAGAAAGGGTTTTCCTTTTAATTCGTATATTGTTGATATTACTTAAAGCAAAGGATGATATAGACTTGCAATATTTTATTCAAAAAGAAACTTACCATTCAGAGAAGATCATAAAGTTAGAGATCTGTTTTTTAACTTATAACAATATAAATTCCTAAGAATTAAGAAGTATGTTGCAACTGCTAATTTGTTAATGTATATGGTACATTCCATATGCACATACCCATATTATATACATATATTTACTATAATACAAACAGATTATAAATATATATATTTACGGTTGGTTTTAATTTAGTTTATTAGAATTTAATTGAATTTTTATTTATTCCATAATAAAGCTGTTTATTTAATTTGCTGTTCCTCTCGATGCGTTAATGAAAAATAGCCAAAATATATTTGACTTTATTTTCGCGTCAAATGTCTTAATGGTAACGCCCACAAATGCCAGTCAGCTGCCTACAACAACAACAACAACAATAATAACAACAACCAACAACCAACAACAGCCAACGAGAAAAGCAACAATGAAATTTTCCGCCTCAATTAATTAAAATGTTTTGTTTTAATGGCTCATAGACTTGGCAGCAACTGCATGATGAGAGGGGGTTGGGGGGCGGGCATACGGTCCTTTCATTCACGCTCCACCCCGCGAGGCATTCTAGTGTTAAATGCTGATTGATATTTCCCTTCCGGTTATTATTGTAGGTTCCATGCTTCTCGTATTATTATTGTACGTTGTTGGGCCTTGTTAAGGTTGTAGACTGAAAGGTCCTCGCAAAGTCGCACAATAAAAATTATGATCATCCATCATTTATACCACAGGCAAGTGGAATGCGTTGATAGGGGTGGAGGGAGGGGGGGAGCTTAGGCATAGATATAATAATTGCCATGAGCCATGGAGCAAGGGGGCGAAGAGGGGAATGCAATGCGACTCCTGGCTGCGGAACAAGTCAATTAGTCGCACTGCAATGCACTTACATAATATTTTGAAGCAAGTTGATTTAATTCATTTGTTGCCAAGTCATGACGTTGTCGTTGTATTTAGTTTTAAAAAACAATATGCCCCATGCCCCATGCCCCCAATAGTCATTTAGAATGTCAGTGCAAATCTACAGGAACTTATGGAGCGGCTCAAAAGAAACTTTAACCAAGTGGCGCATTGCGATTACAAATTGAATAAAAACAAGGATCAACCGAAGAATAAAGAATTTACATATTACATAATTATTATTTTACATATGTATATGTATATGCATATATATATATATATATATATATACAGCTACTATCCACTTGGTTTGTTGCCCCGATCAAGAATATTTTTTTTTTCACAGATGCTTCGTCTTACGAGCTTCAAACTCCTGAACAATATCATAATATCCTTTATTAGAGTATGGATCGACAGTAGAGTCCTGTATTTATACAATTTCAATATATATGGTATGTACATAATATTCTGGGTATTAGTGTGTGTGTGTGTGTGTACGTGTCTCGGACTAATCGGAGTTAGAATTATCGACGGTAGGAGTCCGGCGATTTCCAACTGTGGCAAATGCATCAAGTTGTCTGGTCTTGTAAGGATAGTGTCAAGTTTAACAAAAGCCATCAATTTGCAAGGACTGACCCAACATACGGGGCCCACTGGCCGCCACATGGCGGAATCTAGCATTCGGCATCCCACATCCCACATCCCATACCCCACATTCCGCAATCCGCATCCCACATTACAGATTTCACATGTATGTATGTGCGGTTTGCAGCTGCTCCCAGCTGCTCGGTTTTTGGACCTCGATGCCGGATGCTAGATGTTGGATGTTGGATGTGGGATGCTCGGTGCTCGGTGCACGCTGTTCACAGGTTCATCTACATTGCATGGCACCGTGCAGTAGTCGGAGAGGAAGAGGATGATGCGGGTCACAAGGGTAAAGAGGCACATGGGCGTATCAGGGCATGGAGCTTTCATTAACCTTTTTCACATTCAGCATAATTCAATTTGGCATCAAGTTGAGCTGCATTCGT
Source organism: Mulgravea parasiatica (assembly GCA_037075045.1). NCBI lineage: Eukaryota > Metazoa > Arthropoda > Insecta > Diptera > Drosophilidae > Mulgravea > Mulgravea parasiatica. The sequence continues at coordinate 20,934 of JBAMCR010000388.1, read as the reverse complement.
AGCAGCAAAAACAACAACAACAACAGAAACAACAAAAACAACAGAAACAACAAAAACAACAAGAACAACAACAATATCTACATCTACTCATTTGCATTAATGCAATGCACGTGTGCTAAAAAGAAAGAGAGAAAGAGAGAGAGAGAGACGTCTATGCACATGCATAGATACGTATGCATACATCCAATACATACATACATGTGTACAGAGTACGTAAAAAAATTGAAAAATGCACATTCACATTGAAATATTGCATTGCATTGCATTTGTATTGTATAATTAACTAAAACTAACGTTATTTAACAGATACTGAATGTAATCACAGACTTGTGTTTGTGTGTGTGTATTAACAGCATGCAATATACTTATGCATGTTTGTGGTTGTAATGAGATCTGTAAAGGGTCCAATCGGACCAATTTTGGGATCTTTATGCGATGGTGGTAACAGCGCTGCTGCGTTACTTAAATCATAAATACGCGTATTTACAAAATTGCCCGCTTTTGACGAGGGCACACGCTGTGGGCATACGGTGCGCAAGCCAGGGAAATTTTAACAGAGTACCAATAAGAGGGAAATTCTTGTGCCGCTACACTAACATTAGCAGCATTCACAGTATAAGCTGCATCAATAGCCGAAGCAGCAGCAAGCATCGCAGAACAGTATGAAACAGGACTCAGCGCAGACGGCACGCGATTCGCTTTGAGAGATACCAACGCGAGAGTCGCAGTCCACAGCAGCAGCTACTGTTCGCTGTTCGCAGTTCGCAGTCCGCAGTTCGCAGTTCGCAGCAGTTGTCGTCGTTGTAGTTGTAGTTGTCGTTGTCGTTGTCGTGGTCGTGGTCGTCGTCATTGTCTCTCATCCGTGACTGTGTCTGCGTGTTTGTGTTTGTGTGTGTGTCTGTGTGTCTGTGTGTGTTTCTGCGTGTATCTGCGTGCGTGTTGATATATGCTAGTGTGTGTATGTGTGCGTGTGTGTGATTGTGTGTGTGTGAGCGGTGTGTGTGTGTGCGTCTGTCGCGCATGTGACTGCCAGCTGTGTAAGTTATATATATTTTTTTTGTTTTTTTTTACTGTGCTTCTGAATGAAAAGTCCATAGCCGTTGCAGAAACAACAAAAAAAAAAAGCGTTTTAAAAGTTAAACAGCTAATAACATAACAAGAAAACAACAACAGCAACAACAATTGTGACTATTTCAGCCGCAGGTCACAGCTGCCGCAGCAGTAAACGGTGTCAAAAATTAAAAAAAAAAAAGGACGCACAAAATGCTTACATAAGTTTTGAATATGCTGCTGCTGCTGCTGCTGCTGCTGCTGCTCCTGCTCCTGAGCGGCAATAAAATGCACATAACAAGAGCAGCCTTAGAGGCAGCGATAATAGGCCTTCAAATGCCGCTAACAATAAGTGCAGTGTACAAAAAAATGTTACTTGAATGTAAATGAAAAAATACAACAAATTTTTTTGAAATGGAATAATTGTGTTTTTTGAAGTAAAACACAAAACAAATGTAAAAAACAAAAATTATAGAGCGACAAAAAAAGGGCGCGTATTTGCTGGCTGTTATTGCAGAAATTGATTGTTGCAATTGTTGCAGTTATGTTTATGTTATTGTAATAATTTTATTACAATGTTAAAGTGTTGCCTAACTGCCATCAACGTATTGTTGATGTTTTTATCGTTGCCTACTTTGTGGCGCGCGCGCGTTCTTTGCTTCATTTGTTGTCATGTTGTTGTTGCTGCAGCCGCTGCTGCTAATGCTGCTGCTGCTGCTGATGTGGTGCTGCTGCTGCTACAGCTGAGCTGCAAAATTGTTACACGGTCATTGTGGAGGTCGCGTTAACCAAAAAGCCATCCAAGGCAAAGTTAGAGCGAAAACGGCATGAGCAATAGCAACAACAACAACAACAATAACAGTAACAGCAACAGCAACAACAACAGTAACAACAAACACAACAAAAGCAGCGATATAAAAATTGTGATTCATTTAGTCGCAATAAAAACAACAACAACAACATTATTTAAAAAAAATTTGAATTCAATTTGTTATAAATTAATTAAATCATTGTATATATTGTTGATATTATTCGCAATGTTTTATTTATCTAATTAATTAAAATTAAAAAACTTAAAAGCGCATTTGTTGTTATTGCTGCTTTTGTTATTGTAATTGCTCGAATCTGGTTAATGATGTTTATTAATTTTGTGCTCTGCGCACAATAAACAAATCGAAAACCTCAAAATAAAAACTATTGTTTAAAATGAATATAATAAATATTTAAAATTAAATTGGAAGTAAGCTCAAGAGAAACGAGCAGTGATAAAATGCTCAATACCAATTGCAAATACTTTTTTGTGAAAGTTGTTGTTTTTTTTTTAAATTTTTGTCTTATTTTTTATTGTTGGCAACCCCAAAAAAAAAGCAAATCAAAAAATTAAAAGTAATTGTATAAATAGTGCGTTATTTTTGAGAATTCAAATGGCAAAATTAAAAACTAAATGCAAATAAGTTGGCGAAAAAATAAAACAAACTCAAATTACATTAAAGGAAAATATATATATAGATATATATTAGATATATATATATAAATAAAATAAAAATAATAAAATAAATAAAAGAGAACGGAAACGATTTTTGCTGGTTGATTCTACGTATGTATATGCTGCAGCCAGCGCAGTTTCTAGAGTTTTGTGCCAAGGTAAGATTAAAAATATTATGTACATACTTATGTATGTATGTACATATGTATATTCGTCAGCTGTATTGTATTGTACTCGTATACATATGTATTATTATTTTTTTAATTTTAGTATTTATTTATTTATTTATTTTTTTGTATTCGCCTTGTGCTTGCACCCAGTGAAATCAACGCGTTCTCGCCGTTTCCCTTCCGCAAAGCTGCTCATGAGCATGAGAGGCACATCCAGTGTTTGAATTTCTGTTACGTCGCGTCGTCTTTTGCCGCAACGCGGGGTTTTTATGATGAACTGCATCCACATTGCTAATGGGTAGCCAATTGTGTATCTAGCGTGATGGGATGTCTATGAAGTCATTAACTATTAATGGCGGTAAATCTAGGACGGACAAAGTAAACATATTCTGTGTGTGTGTGTGTGTGTGTGTGTGTATCTCTGTATATGTGTGTCCATATGGCATGTGAGTGTACCTTTTTTTTATAATAAGTTTGTTAATATATTTAGAATTTAATCAATTGAAGTGGCCGTCCTGGCGCAGTTACTCTCCGCTCACTTCAGATGCCTATGTCCTTTTGCGCTCTCTTTCGATCTTCTCGTATTCGGCATGATACGGGAGTGCAGTAGTCATACATGCAACAAGAATAAAAAAGATTTTTAGATCTTGTCGGTCTTGTGGCTTCTGACTATTTCAACAATTTCATCGGGTTAAGCCACACCCAGTGACTTTGACGACGAAGTGCTGCCGTATTTTACTGGGTCATGCTCCAGTAGCCTTGTCGCGTCGACGGCGTACACTAGATTCGCCCCCCCCCCCCTTCCCCCCTCGAGCTCTTGTTTGTTGCTAAATGGTCGCTAGTAGCTGTGTAGCTTTTACTGATCCTTCATTTCGCATTTCTCACAGGTGCGTGGCTTGCCAACTTTTTACTTACCATTTTTCGTGCTTTTATTTGAGTTCAATCATGTCATGGTAATTAAAAATGATAATTAAAGCAAAGAAATAAAAGAGCGGTAGAAAGCTTAAGTAACTTGAATTCAAAATCATTTTACAATTGTTATTTATTCTTGTACTATCGTTCACTATTTGCGAACTAGTCACAGGTTATCTTTTGCTCCTAATTGCATTTGCTGCACTTATGCTAAATACGGCTTTATCATCATTTAATTATTTTCTCAAAAACTTTTAAAATGTTTTTCCCGCAAGTGAAGCTACTATTATGAGAGAGAGAGAGGGAGCGAGAGCAACATGCATATGGTAAAGTGTCCAAATGGTGTCCTGTAAGTGGATTGGGGTGGGTTTATTAGCCGTTGTTGTTGTTGTTGTTGTTTGGAGCTGGCCTGACCAAAATGGTAGCAGTTTCACATTTATTTGTTTTGTTTCTGGCTTTCCACTTTTCCCAACTAGACGGCACACACATACACATACATATCCACATACACACACACATACACACACACACACACATACACATACTTGTATATACATATAAACACACCCTGGCATTCCCCGTATTGAGATAGTTTGCCAATTGCATTTGTGTGCCTACATTTTAGGGCTTTAATTAAATGCAACAATAAAGTCAGAGGCAAATAAAACCATTGCACACGTTGAATTTAATAGAAATGTGTGCATGAGTGTGTGCGTATGTGTGTGTGAAATGGTCGTCCTGGGATAAAAGGCAGCGGCATAAAGTACTGTGACCGTAATGACTACATCAACGATTTATGTACGAGTATGTCTGAAAATTAGACGATTAAATCGTGAAATGCCCCAACAAGATTTCCGTTTGACATAGCATTACTTAAATACAATTTTTTTTTTTTTTTAATATGAAATGGTCCAACATGTACGAGTATGTATGTATATATGGTATGTAAACCAATTTAATTCAAATCAATTGAATGCATTTGAATAAATAAGGTTTAGCTCTTGCAACCGTTCAATTAAAATTACGCTTTTTACACAAATTTCTAAATTTATTGTAGAGAAAATTTAAAATTAAGAGCTTTTTGTTATTTTAATTTAATTTATGAAAACTATTTACTTTCCATCTACAATAAATAGACATACGTTATGTTTCTTTCTCGATATACTTTTAATTACTGAATAATTTGCTATCTATGAATATTTATATATATAATTTGATTTATATAGTTAGTCGCTATACATATTTGTTGCTTGTTCCCATATCTCCATCCGAAAGCGAAGAGGACTCTGGCTAGCCTAGCACTCGCACAATATTCAAAAATAAAGGATCCCCAAAAACAGAGGCGGCTTTTGCTAAGAAGTTGAGCAGCGGTGGTTAAAGCTGGAGGTGAATAGTGTGGTGGAGAGTGGCTGGTGTGTCCCTAAAATGAATAAATGAATTTAACATTGGAGGCGCATAAAATGCTGTGCCTCTGTTGAACATCCCGGTCAAACAAAAGGGCGGATCCGGTACAAAAAATACGGACAACATGCAACCACAACAAGCCAAGTAAATTGTAAACAAGGGAGCGAGAACAAAAAAGCAAAAGCAAAGCTCTTTGCAGCATTGGGTAGAATGAAGAGATTAGTGAAATGACCACCAGGACACGGCAGGCGTTGAAATTCTCAACTGGAGACCCACTATATTCTTGCCATCTATTCCAGGACGATGGCCGCCAAGGCGTTGTTAGAGTGAGGTGCAAACAGCAAACAGCAAACAGCAAAAGGCAAAAAACTAAAGTAATGAAGAAATCCATTTAACTGAATCTGCGCTTGACCTGACCTGTTCCCATTTCGAAATTCGTCCTTTTTATGTTCCTCCTGGTACGACTCGCTCGTATCACATCCTGCCCAGTCCAGTCGACAGATGACACAATGACCAGCAACCAGCGCCATCATCATCCTCGTTGCTTTTTATAGTCATGTTAAACACTGTAAATCAGTTTAAACTAACAAGTAGGTTGGCCTGGAGAGCGTGTAAAGAAGTAGTTCAAAATGTCGTGTTACAGTGAGCATGAGGTATGAGATATGAGGGATGAGGGCATGAGGGCATGAGGGCATGAGGGATGAGGACGTGAGGCTGCTGACTCCTGGGTCCAAGGCGTTGCTGATGCTGACTGTGTTTTTGGAACGTGTCAATGCTTTTGTCCGCAGTATAGCAGATGATGCCCTAAACAGATAACTGCGATGCAAAGGCACGACTGCGATTCCACCGACCCCTTTTGGGGTATGGATAAGGTGTTTTTAGGCAAAGTTCGAGGGTCAACTGATAAGTGATTGGCCAAGGAACATGGAACTTTTTGAAATGGAAATGATTTACATGTTCAGCCAGCATTTTTACAAATTTTATTTTCAAACATTGTTTTAACATTTGTTAAAGTATCTATTATATCGCTTTATGCAATGGATAACATCTTCATTTAACGAAAATGTTTCTTTACTCAACATTTTGATTTTGTTTTTGTTTTTGTCAATTATATAAATCATAGTATTTGTGCACTTTTTCCTTCCTTATTTTTAATAATTTTATTTTTTAGTATCACTTTAAAACGAGTCAAAAGCGCAAAATTATGTTTTATTAATTAATTATTATTAATCATTAATCACCGAGCACGAGTTAAGCTCTATTTTTGCAGTAGTGAATTCTATTTTTCCGCATGGAATGTATGTATCTTTCCTTTTTAATAATAAGAATATAATATAATAAAGACACTTAGAATATAATATAATAGAGATTCTTGATAGTTAGGCTTATTGTAGAAGGCCGTTTCGGGACCTATGTACTTCCTACGAAACAATTTCAAAAAACTGCAACGGGAAATGTAGAAACTCGTGAATAACCGTTAAAACGTTTGGATTCTTGTTTGTTGCTATTTTCATTGTCAGATCTCGTTAGTATAATTAATAAACTTTATTTACTCAGCTCTCGGAAAATCTGCTCACTTCGCCGCGGAACTGCTGAAAATTCTTAATTATTTGTTTATTAGTTGATTATAATTTTCTCTTTTATCGCCCTTTAAGAACATTTTTAATTTTGACTACCCGAATGTGGCTTGAAAACGGCTGCAAGCTCTTAATTGTAATTAATTTGTAATCAATTAAACTCATTTCAATTTTCAAAGATTCGTAAGGAAATGTAATAAACTTTGTTTATTCAGATTTAGGAGATTGGGATCACCTGACCGCAAACAGCTGGTGAAGCGAGGAAAAAATTTTACTCAACTGTTTTGTTTTTCGCCCGATTCAACTCAACTTAATTTTCCAAGTCTTTTGTTTAAGGAATATTAAATTAATTCGGCATAAAAAAGGTTTTTCGAAATTCTCATATGAAGTTCTTTGGTTTAACTCAATTTCCAATATGCAAAATTTTCGTTTTTAACAAATTGGATTATACTATTTATTTGCATTTTTCAAAAATCTTTGACAAAATTCATTATTATTTCCAATACAAGATTTTGATAGCCTGCCCGACCTGATCGGAAAATTATTGAAAAATTGTTGATTTCTAATCGATTGGCAATATTCAATTTTCATTATTTTCGGCAGACTGTGGATGAACGATATCCATGGAAAAGGACGAGCTAAAGAGGTGTGGAATCAGGAAAAGATGAATGATGGGGAGATGTGTAGAAAAAGCACAATAAGCAGAAATCATAGGAGAATTAGGTGATGGATGAAGTAGCAGAGAAGTGCCTGGGAAAAATAGATGTCCATTTGTGGAGAATTTTCCAAAAGTTCAGTATTGCACGTAGGCGTAGCGATAGGTTGATGGTTCGCCGTTATTTGGATGCCCTATAGATCGCAGCTGAATTGTGTTTTTGACCATAGCTCCAGTTGGCAACTTCAGTCACGGTAATTTGTGATGAGGCACAACAACAAAACTCAATACGAGTATGTGCAACAACAGTAAAAGCAGAACGATGCGCCAATTTATTGCACCTTTCGACTAACTAGTCTGGACATTGGCAACAAGATGCAGGCTGCAATCGCCAGAGCTGTGCCGCATCACGTAGTCTTCGTCGTTGTTAATATATATACAATATACAACATACATATATATATATACTATATAGATGTGTATGTTTATGTGTGTGTATTTCACGCCCTCAACAGCCCTTAAGTAAACGCTCGGTATATGTGAAAGAAGTGCAAATGGAAGGGAAAACATAATACTCGTACATACTCACATCTTGTTGAGTTTATAACACTTTAGCCATATCCTAATTATTGCCAATCGTTAAATGATCCGCTGCTAAGTAAATATAGTACTGATCAACAATGTATGTTTTGTTTGTATTTGTTTTTTTTTTATTATTGAAATAAAATTTCATGCAAGAAATAATATCCATTAAGGTGAAGACAATTACACATCGAGCTTCGTCAATTAAAGGGGGGGGCAAAGTGAAAGTGCGTCGTGGCATCTGGGGCTATAATGGTCATTGTTATTATTGTGGTTATCGCTATCGCTGTTGTCTGCTGCTTGTTAAGTGGCTCGTCCTTGCAACATGCCAGCTGGCTCTTAGGGAAGTTTCTGAAAGCTGCGTTTCCCATGGGTAGCTGTCATACTCATTTTTGTGCATACGCATACTCGTAAATACCCATATATAGTATATACTTATGCTTGGAGGAGCTGTCAGCTCAGTTGCTTCGTTTATACAAGCCACACCCATCCATGGGGAGACGTAGCCACAGTCCCAGCCACAGCCACAGCCACAGCCACAGCCACAGCCACAGCCACAGCTACAGCTACAGCTACACCTACAGCCGCAGTGGCAGTCGCAGTCGCAGCGGCAGTCGCATCTACAGCCACAGCTAAAGGCCACAGGCACAAAGTTTGTGCCACAATGTGGCACAATTGAAACTGAGGCTTTGACTTCAAGTGCGAATTCAATTGCTACTTCAATTGTCGGGGCCAGACCTTGTTTTTATGTTGGACAACAGAGTTGCGTTTGCTAAGCAACACCCACTCGACTTTGTTGGCCCTCTCTTCAAATGACATTGGAATGCCACACACACACACACACACACACACACACATACACACACATATTTTTATATGAAAGGCCAAGGTAAACAAAAAACCGCACGCTAAAACATAGCAACTAATTGAGTTTGGCTAACAAGTGTTGCATGCTTTCAGCGCCTGTAATAAAAGCTCAACATGCTCTCTTTATTTGCGAGTGTTTGTGTGTATGTGTATAAGTGTGTGTGTATGTGTGTGTGTGCGTTTGTATGTGAAAGGATTCAGAAGCTGGGAATTTCATATATAAGTCAGCATGGTACATTCAATAGACGCTGCTACCTTTGAACCGCCTCCATCCAATGATTGTTGTACGCTGCGTATGAGCAATATGAAATTGAGGTAATCCACAAAGAAATACCAAATAATCAGGAAGACAGCTGCTGTTAAGAATACTAGACTCGAGAATGTCTTGTTATCGTAATGAACTACGCTTTTAATCTACTTGAGTCGCTTTCACATCCAAAAATCGATGGAAGCCATAAAAAAATTATTTACAGGACGGGGTAAGGGGGAAAGTAATTACGGAAGCCCTAAAGGAAACCAACTGCAGATGGCCAATATTTCACGACCTTTTTAATTGCTATTCGATTTTTGTTCGCTCATCGAACGTCTGTGGCAATATGTCAAAAAGAAAATGCACTAATCAGCTGATATTTATTTCATTTATAAACATTTCTTTGCATTTAATCTTTGTAATGTCGAGCAGCTGCTTTTGGAACTGGATCGGGGTTTTATACATAAAACTTGTTTGCGCTCACCGGATCAATGTATGTATCATCATTTTTGTGCTGTGTTGCCAAATTCTAGGGAATTCTTAACTAGAACGTTGCTTCTCGACCGTTAATACGCATTAGGAACAGAATTTCTCCGATGGTTGCGCGATGTACGGCACATACCATATTTTTCCAGTAGATTGTTGCAGATCATGATTTATATGCCAACATGGGAAGACCTATGTGGAATTAGCTGGCTTTGTGCTCTTTACAATAGTGGCATCTGGGCTGCTGTCCTTAGGCTATCTAACCTCCTGCCACTTCATCCCTTGACTAATTGTTGCTGTGGTCGCGTCTGTTTGCCACGTCCCTTCTGCCAGGAATAGCGGACTCTTTTTGGTAGCAGTTGTATTCCCCAACTTTAAAGGATGCGTTCTGGAGTTAACTGTGGTTATGCTGGTGAGGCGACTGGCTTGAAGATGACTGAGGAAGAGGAGTTGATAGGGGAGATAATAGTGGAGATATCAGCGGGAGAGGAAACGCATTAGGCATGATGCGGATGAAAAGCTGCCTATAAGTGGAGGGATAGTTTCCTTTACGGATTTCTCAATGATCCTGGTTAGTTGCAAATTATTTATAAATTAACTAAAGGTAAGAAGTTGGTAAGAGCCAGAATTACCGCGGCACTCGGCACAGGACACTCGGTCCTGCTTGGTTTTTAAGAAATCGCCAACTACTCTTCCCGTTGAAGGATAGCCGGATACAGAATGCTGGATGCAGGATGCAGTCTAAGGCGCCGTTGCTGTCAACTTCTAGTCTACAACTGTGACCACAATGTTGTGTATGTGGGTGTAAGTGTGTTTGTTTGTGTGTGTGTGTGTGTGTGTCTGTCTGTCTGTATGTGTGCTCTCCGTCGCCATTTAGGCATAAAGTGCAGTTAGGTGCTGCTGCGCAGATAACTGCATAAGCATCCATGACCACTTAAAAACTGTGTAATGTAGAAATTCAGCTGCCCGCGTTTCCGGTTTACCCAAAGGGATATATCCGCGTGATACGTCCATTTGCTTGCAGCAGATGCGCTCCATTGCCGTCGCCAGCTCTTAATGGTCTGTCTGTGCACGGACTAACAGCGAGACATTTTGGCCATTTTGGCCATTTTGACCGCGACCTTTTCCTATGTCAAGAGTGCGAAAGGTTACAAACCAGCAATGACGTGCACTGAGTCGTTCGATACCATTTAGTATGCCCTTCAGATGCGGATATAGCCAAGTCTATATATATTATACGTAGGCAGCTGACAAACGTTAGCTATAAATTGCGTGTAACCAGATCGAGGCAGCACTCAGCATGATAGACAGAGCAACCACCCGTTTCCACTGCTTATCATATTGACGGCTTCAGATAAAGTAAAAATCTGATGCTGATGGCTATGACTAAGTCTTCCGATGATGGCTCTACATCTCACAAGCTCAGTGTCTGTCGGCTCGTATGGTTGTTGATGATGGGGTTTAATTTAAAGCTATATGCTGGCAACTGATGAATAAATTTTAATAAAGTACAATAATTACCGCAGAAGTTTGTTGCCAATTGGCAACATTAATTGAAGAATGTTAGAATCGCGACCGGCCATAGGGGGGGTCAAAGAGGGGCCTGGTCTGGCCAGGAAGTGGGCAAAGTGGGTAGACTGAATTTTAGCCGAAATTAACTCAAAACAAGGTCATCAACAGCAACAATAAATGACACGAAACAATTACAGCTGTCCAAGTCCAAAAAAGGCTGTCACATCGAGTTGCTTCTTGGCTCAAAGTATTGTTTGCTCAGGTGGGGTTGATTTGAGATGCAGGATCTGTAGGAAGTCTTATGATTTATTTGCCTAAACATTTGAAATGACCGACGACTCGAAAACGGACAAGAGTATTAGAATTTGTTTGTGGTTAGAGCAGAGCATGACAACTTTATGAAAAATATAAAACAATAGGTAAATGGAATCTTGGATAAAACTTTTAACTTTAACAGGATTTCAGTTGACAGCACACAGTGGCATTTAGTGCTGACGATGCTCAGGATGTAAACATCTCCGCCTGGGTTAAGCATTTTACTGTAGATTGTTTAACATTTGCTAAGGATTTAAGGATGCAAAGAGTTTCAAACAATTGGCTATTGTCCTCGTAAATTAAAAAAAAAAAAAAAAACGAGGCGCTTACAATTCGTTTTTATTTGATTTGTGTATTTTAAATAATAGTAATAATAATATATTAATAAAATAAAAAAGAAAATCATAAAACATTTTGTAAAGAATCAGTCCTTGGATCCTGTCAATTCGTCTAGTGCCATCTATTTGCCTATCTGCACATCCCTTTGACCCGTTCATGCCACATAATCCCTCCGTCCTCCTTACCAAGTTGTATGTTATGTATGTACTTATTTCATTTTGCCTTTTGTTTTGTTTTTGTTTTGTTTTGTTGTGGGAAAGTTAAGATATCTATCATGTCGGTTTTCCAAGGTTTTCTTTCTTCTTACCATTGTATCTAAGAATCCTAGAAGAGCTACTATGCAATTTTTGTGGTATATTATTTGCTTTTGTGTTTTTGCTATTGTTGTTGTTGTTGTTATTATTGTTTTTCTCATTGTTGTCGTTGTTAATATAAGTTATGAACATTTTAAAAGCAGCTGAAGCTGAAGCTAAAGCTGAGGCTGAAGCTGCGGCTGAGGCTGAAACTTCAGAAACTTCTCATTCCATGGCATCACAGTCGTCTCTGGCTGTATTTACGCTTTCAATAATTCATGCTTAAAGGATAATCAGGATATGCTTGTATGTAAATTTGCATAATGCCATTTGGCTGACAGGCTGAGGACCGACTGTTCTCTTAGCTGTTTGTTTTTGCTGTATGTTATATGCATGTGGCTTTTTAGCTGCCATGTGAATCACACACATATTGAAATACGAAAATTTTCACACCTTTTTGACTCTGCTCTTTCACGGCTTACCCGCATTTCTTCTCCCTCATACTGCCTCTTCCTCTGCACCTTCATCTTCTGCTTCTGCTTCTTTCACTTCTTCTGCTTCACTTTCTTCGTGTAATTTGCAAATCGAGCTGGAGCTCGAGAGCTGCCGCAACGCCAGAGACGTCTAAGCACTTCAGTTCATCATTCCAGTTACTTACTCATTCGTTTCATGTAATTATTCAGTGACTTGCATCTCCCTCCACTCGTACCGCTATGCCGAATTCCTTGCTTGCCATCTTCACCTTGACTCCCTTACCCTTTGCCACGTGCGACTCATTTGTTGTTAACGCGTTTTTCTTCAGTCATTTCGCTTGAATTGTGTAACAACAGCCAGCCAATTGCTTGGGGACCCGTCAAATCTACTCCGTGAAATGTGAGAAGCTCTAGGGAATGCCAGCTGACTCACAACTGTCTGTCCGTCCATCTCTATGTCTATCTGTCTGTCTGTGCCTCTCCCCCTGACCTACATACGAGTGCTTCACTCATGTCAGATAGCACATTGGAATTGCTTTAAATCTCAGCAAGCTTGCGATTTTCAATTGGTGCATTAAAAATTTTGCAAAAAGAATGGAGGCCGGAGGAAGGCAATTTCAAAAAAGAATTTGAAAATATTGAATAAGCCTATAAAAACTAAGTTATATAGTATACTATAACCGTTTATTGATAAAATGATGAAATTAACCAAATCTGCGACAGACGCTAACCACAACTCCATGGAGTAGAAATAATGGCTAATGCTACTCTTGGCCAAGTCAAAGCCAATCAGGCAGACGCTAATAATATTGATAATATCGAACATGATGATAATCAGATTAATTATATAATATAATAAAAATAACAGCATGCTTTCGTAGTAATAATATTGTTTGGTAGTAGTGGTATTACAAGCAAAGGTATATGGTATTCATTTTGGCCATCAATTGACAGTCTTGGGAGATGATTGTCTTTTGGGAAACACTCGTAAGTTCTTGTCAAGTGATGTTGGCCACATTTCTGTATTAGCATAGAAGTACAATATTTGCAGTTGAAAATGGCGTTGCATTATGCAGCATTATAGATGTACATACACATACATACACTCATACAAACATACACATGCAGGAAGCATTTGTTTACTTTCAACTACACGATACAATATTATAACATACGAGTATATGGTATAGTGAAGCTCACATGCTGAATTGCTGAATTTGCTCGATGCGCGTTGTGTGCTGCCAGCAACGAGTTGCAACTTTTGTTGCCACAATTTATGCAACAATAATTAAAATAGTTCCTGGCTATCGTCGCATTACGCATACGCAACGTTGTCAACGTTGTCGCTGTATGTAATTCAAAATGCAATAGCAACTTCCGGTTGCTGCTGTCGTTATTGTTGCTGTTGTTGTTGTTGTTGTTGTCGTTGTTGTTGTTGTTGTTGTCGTTGTTGTTGTTGTTGTTGTTTTTATGATTGTTACAGTTTGTTATTGTTGTTGCTTGTCTACCTGGCACTTATGAATATTTGTAGCGTTGCTCCTCATCGTCGTCATTGCTTCTGGCTTTGTTTAGGGCTTGCTGTAAGCGCGGAATTTGCATAGTTGTAAGTTGTCTGTCGCGTGCTGTTCTCTGTCATAAGTTGCATACAGGGGTCTAGGGTGTAGGGTGTAGGGTGTGGGGTGTGAGGTGGGTGGGCAGCCGGATGGGGAATTCAGGGATGTATCTAGATATTTTAGGCGCATGTTTTATGCATGCGTTGACATCGTTTGCAAATTATGTGGACCAACGGCAGAAGTAACAGCAGCAGCAGCAGCATTAAAAGCGTTGCATAATGGAAGGTGAACAGCAACAGCAACAGCAACAGCAACATCAACAGCAAGATGGCAAGTATAAAGTGGAAGTTATAGATGACAGGGCAGAGCTGCCGCTTAGGTCGCCAGTCTCCGGCCATAAATCAAAAATAATTACTTTTTGCTACCTGAGAGCTTAGCGTACTTACATATTTCAGCCTATTTGCTACTCGCCACTCGCCACTCGCCACTCACCACTCGCCACTTGCCACTCGCCGCTCCCCACTTGCCAATTGAGTGACGGAAAGTAAGCCATGTTTCAAAGAAACTGCCGTCCGCAGTTGCCCCCTGCCGCACACCTGCTCTCTTGTCATTAAGCGTTCAATTAGCTGAGAAGCCGTTGCCGTTGCTACTGATGCTGATGCTGATGCTGATGCTAAATTTGCTTCTGACTTTGATGCAGCTGCCGGTGTTGCAGTCCATCGATTGTGTCCTTGAGTGTCACTCTCGCAGCAGCAGTAGCAATAACAGCAGCTGCTCCCTTAATTTTCGCAACGGCAAAAATCAATCACGCTGCCATTGGGTCGCTTACGGCCCGCTTTTCGTGCATTTATCTTGTCCTTGTTGCCATCTCCTGATAATACAATATTTTGTTATGCAATACCATATATACTTAGATAACATACATACACCATATGTATGTATGTAGTATCATGTGTTTCAAGAAATATCTTTTACAAAGACTTTGATTGCAACCAAATTGTTATTAAGTTTTCACCGAATGTTTTATTTTATCTTTTGTCTAATAATTGTAAAAATATAAATAAATTAAATTAATTCAATAAATTAAATTGAATTTTGTAATGCGGCTGATGCTTATTCTAGAAAATGTGATCAACTTTGAATTGTTTTTAATGCAATTTTTGGTTTTGAATTTTCGCTTGGGTAATTTGGTTCTTTGCCATTTGAGATTGCGCTGGCTAGACGTCACTTAACTTCCGGTTTGTCAGTCCAGAAATAACCAATTTACCAGCCGGCATTTTCTTGTTGCAACTTCCAGTGCCCGAAGTTGCCACAAATCAAAATTAAAGCGGCACAAAAAGTCACAAGCATTGATAGCGTCAAATATAGACAGGAAGTGGGGAGAGATTGCGAAAGACAAAAGGAAAGAAACAAGAAACAAGAAACGAAGAGGAATAGGCGGAAGCAAACAAAACGGATACTGACACAGACAGACATGGGCCCGAAAAGTATTGCCTATGACTGAGCCATTTGGCGCTAATCGCAGAACTAAACAAAAAAAAAGAAGAAAAATCTATGTCCAAAATGGTGGATACTGCAAAGCGGATGTGGACATGGCATATGGGACGTGGAACATGGGATATGGCATATATATATGGGATATGGAATGATGGGATGTGGGATGTGGGTTGTGGGTTGTGGGATGTGGCATGTGGATTATGCGTATGTATGTGCGTTATGTATGAACCTTTCTCTATCCTATGCAGCTGCCACTGGGAAATGCGTGTCTTGTGTATGTATGTGTATGTGTGTGTATGTGTGTGTGTATGCGATATATATATATACTGATGCAGGCATTTTATCAGAACACAAAACGCAAAGCGAAAGTTTTGCGCTTGAGCGTTTCATTAAAGCTGCTGGCACACAAAAGTATGTTACAAAATATATGAGTCTGTACCATATACGAGAGCATGAGTCTAGTATCCATCTACCATATACATATGTATCCATATGTATGGTATATGTGTACATGTATATACATACATACACATATGCGGATATGGGCGGGTGAGCGTGTGTGCCCTGACAAAAGTTGTAGCTGCTGCTATCAGCACATAAGGACAACGGAGACGTTCACATTATGAAGATAAGCCGTAGAAAAAATGGCGCCCTCTCATAACCGACAACCCAATTATGTACAAATACGGCCTACACTTTGCTTTAGTATGTGTGTGTGTGTGTGTGTGCGTGTGTATCTGTGTGTGTCTGTATCATTGTGAGCAAAGCGTTTTGAGTTGTCCTACTCTCATTGCCATTTGAAGCTATTTTTTTTATTCACTTTTGTTAAGCTAAAAGTGAAAATGCGTCGCGTATTGCCGTCTGCTATGCAGCCTACTTGCATACATACAATACACAAATGCTTACATATGAAAGTACAAACATACATACATACATATCCACACAAATTAGGCCAACTTAATACACAATATCCATGCGTGAAAAGCTAAGGTCCTAGGGTATTAATTGTCTTTTCCAAAGCTCGCTGACTTCTTACTTTTCACAGTGATTGCCGACTTTATTGGAAATTGCATTAGTTAAGCTGAACTTAAGGCTTGGTTTTGGCCAAATACAATATCAATGGCCACAATACGATTTTGATAAATTGATATACACAATATAATTTGTTTACATTTCTCTTTATTGTACAAAAAATTGAATTTAGGTAAATATACGAGGCTAAATAGTAACTGTCAATGTAAAAAGTAATTATTAAATATATATATTAATTCAGTTTAAAAGAAATTAAAAGAAAATATCAACATGTATTTATATATAGCAAAATTGTACAATAACTTCAAATCCAAACTCGTCACAATTTAATTAGATCTACAACGAGAAAGCTTTTTTCTCAAAAAATTATAAATTATAAATTATAAATATAAAAAAAATTATATAAAGATCTTACACATTTTGACCGTGGCTATTGTTTATTCAATCCCGGTGCCCGAACAAATAACATAGTTATTCTTACGCTTAAATGAATACGATGCATTATAATGCCATAATAATAATTCCATTCTACACTAAAGTGGTATCAAGCCATTTTATCTACAGCCGGAGTATGTCGTTTTTTGCGGCTTTATGCATATTTATACGGTAGTGTGGGTTTTAGTAGCCAATAGCATAGCTCATCCAGGAAGCCCAACTACTCTGTTCGCCACAACACACACATCACAATAAAAACAAAAACAAAAGAGGGGGAAAAAGGAAAATTTTGAAATGAAAGTTGTTACTTTCACTGGGGCCAATGTGTGTTTCTGCCTCCATCTAACTGCTCGACGATGCATTCATGTCTTTGTTTATGTTCTACACACAAATCAAAAACTTTCACCTTCCCCTCTATCCAAGGCCTAGCTGCTGCTCTGCTCTGCTCTGCTCTGCTCTGATCTGCTCGTGGCCTTAGATTATTAAGTACTGGCACGCCTGATTCCGCTTAGTCTTCATATAACGCCCACCACCCACCGCCCACCGCCCAAGTAAATATACGCACTGGCAGCAGAGTTCATTTATCTACTGGCATCTGGCGTTCGTTGTATTGTATTGTATTCGTTGTCTTTTAGCTTGGGCTTTGTCTTAAAACAAACTTTAAAACAATATTTGTGAGCTGCAACAACAACATGGGCACATCGCCACGAGAGATAACAACAACAACAACAACAAGAGCAACAAAGTATTCATTTATTAAATAAACGGAAAAGAAAGTGGCCCCAAAAAGTAGGCAACTAAACGGGAAAACCAACTGAGATGAGGCCATGGCATTAGATTCGACACGAAGGAAGAGTAAGAAATAGGGCTGACATCGAGAATAATACTGAGACAGAGATAAATATTTACATCAAAACGGAAATGGCGATAGAGGCTTTAACTCAGAACTGAGACATTCGCCTATTACGAGGAGTATGTATATGCCGGGGAAATGAATCGGTTTGAGGAGCATTTGGAGGACATTGTCCTTTACTATGTTTTAGATAGGGTAACAAATATGCAGATGGGGCAAACGAGCCTTAGCAAGCTGTTTTAAACTTTTCGTCAACTACATCAACAACAACAACAACAACAACAATAATAACAACAATAACAACACGCTAATTGCCACTCAAAACTCAGTTCTCAGTCTAAATGTTTTGTTGTGATTTGCTTTTTGCTTTGCTTTCATCTCTTGCTCTGGCTGCTTTTTATACCCTGTAACTATGTAATTTCTATTCACAATATAATTGAACGTGTTCATACAAGATATTAAATTTTTTCTTTGGATGCGCCATTAGTTATATCATACATTAACATATTTTATTGCATATACATATTTATTTTACTTACTTAACACAATATTTACTTAATATGAATATGCTTACATACATGAAATATACACGAATTAAAAAAAAAAAAAAAATAACAGTTAATATGGATAGCAATCTCTTATGAAGCTCGGCAATATTTATAGGGTAGCTGCTAGTCGAGCACTCCCTTTAAAAGCTCTTAGTTGTTTCATTGGTTGATACTTTATCGGGCGCAGTTTTTGGCTGAGTGCTTAATGGTTGTATTTGTGTGTGTGTGTGTGTGTGTGTGTGTGTGTGTGTGTGTGTGTGTGTGTGTGTGTGTGTGTATGTGTTTGTGTAAATGAGTTTGGATGTTTGAGTGTGTCTGTTGCAGTATTCTTGTGTCTTTAAGTAAGCAATTTGAAATTTGAGCTACTTCAGCCTAATGACAACAACAACAACAGCAACAACAACAACAACAACAATCACATCAACACAGATAAAACTTTACGTGATATTTGCTGTGGGAATTGTTGTGATGTTACTTCAAATTTTTTACACATATGACAGAGCCACGAAACAGGACAGGGCTTGTATGTGATCTTAGGCTTAATTTAACAAAAAAAACGAAAAAAAAAAAAATGAAAAGTGTCTCGATTTTAACTGAAGCATCCCAATTTAAAATTAACACGAGCCGAAGGAACATATCCATGCCACTTGCCGAGTGCCGTGTAAAAATTTAATTTGCAAAGGCGCTGTGAATGTCAAGTTTAGAAAGAGCCTGAAAAATGTCTAATTACAATAATTAATGCAAGTCAATCAGCCATCAAGAGCAAAGCAGCAAATAGAAAAAAAATGTATGTATGTATGTATGTATTGCGTATGCGAGAGTAAGGGAAATAGAATATTGGCGCATTGCCAACTACGTTTTGGAGGAGACGCTCCTAGGGCACCGTCAAGCGACGACAATGCCGCACAACATGTCGTATACTCAATTTTCAATCGACGTGCACTCACGTAGCCAGAGCATGAGGAACGAAGCTAGACACCATTACACATACACACACACACACATACCACACACACACACTCATGCATACATACACACGTACATGCATACATTGGCGAAGACTTAGGGACTAGGGGAGTGGAGGCTGGCGGATATACAAGGGCTGCAGTAGAATTAAATACGTTCAGTGCTTGCTTTCCAGCCGTTTATTACATTTTCTATTTTTTTTTGTATTTTTTTTTGTTTTTTTTTTGTTTTTTTTTTTGTTGTTTTGTTTTTTGTGCCCGCAATGCTCATGCGAATACACAAGCGAAATTCATTTAAAGAGCATAAGCAAAAAAAAAAAACGAAAATCGTTTAGAAGGCGACTGAACATATTTAGTTGGTGGAACACAGAACCTGCACAAGGAGCTGGAGCTAAGTATCCTCCGCCCCTCATAGGTATGGCAATTAACAGTCGAACAGTCGAACAGTCGACCGAGTGTTGAGAAAAATATGTCAACAAATTACAATAAATTGTTGAGCATCGACTCTTTCTTCTTAAGTGCACTAAACAAAAATAAAGAGCGTCTTACCCAAACTGAAAATACTATGTTATTAGCTTATGATTATAATCTATTGTATGTATGTATGTATGTATGTATATATGTGCAACTTATGCCATTTTATTCAAAATTATAATGATATTAGCGTCAATGTCGGGTGCCCAGATGAATGAGCTTGAAATTAATAGATTTAAGGCATAATAAAATCACAATAATAAAAAGCACAAGCACATTTGCAAGTTTAATAAGTTAATCATAATATTGTTGTATGCTGTCTGTCACATCAAGAGCAGATACAACATACAATAGATAACATACAGCAGATAACATGCATATGTACATACAATATTTTGTAAGTATTATTAATAATAAACCGCCAAGTTTGATATGTGTAACGCGCCGTATACGCAATATGAGTTTATTTATTTATTTATTTTTTTTTTGTGTGTGTGTGCCCTTTTCTATTTGGTAAGTGAGTTACTCAACTCAACCCATGGCTGGTGAGTGTGAATATGAAGAGTGAACATGTATGTATGTATGTGGGTTTGAGTTAGCACGTGTATGTGTCACGTATAGACAGCTTCGCATTGCCATCACATTTGCACATGCCGAATGCAAAATAGCGAATGGCGACACTGGCGACTAGCGAGTACGGGATATAGCATAGCAAACTATCGAGCTGCAAGTTCTTTGCTCACATTTCATAGTGCTTTATGCATTTATCCTTTTTGCCCTTTAGCATTTCGTTAAGTCATTTGCATCTGTCCCGAATGATGTCCATTTGCATGAAGGCCACGACGATTTCTGTGTGAGATTCTTGTAACATCCCCGTGTACTCTATCGTACTAACGGATTATTAAATTGGCTATTACAATCTGCTCGTATTACCAGTAAATAGATGCATAAGTACATATACATACTGTTGGACCAACTCTAGTTAATTATATAACGATTGTAGTTCATAATTCCATTTCTGCTCTTTTGCATATTTTTTTGTTTCATTTTGTTATCTTTTACTTGTAATATATTAAAATACATACACATCCATATATATAAAATTCTTTAACCGCATAGCAATAGCAACAGCAAGAGTGATGTTTCCACAGCCCAAACCGTAAATGCTAAAATTCCCCAAAATTCACAGTAGCTTCGTATTATGGT